>CM061142.1:400640330-400893724 GCA_030789695.1 Scilla litardierei | reverse complement strand
CTAAAATGAGAAGGTGAGAAGAGATGTGTATTATCGTTAGCTAGCCAAATCTATTTTCCAAATCAATAATCGGAATTGTTCATGTTCTATCTATCAAGTGATCTTTTTGTATAAATTTTTTTGTTATTTGGAGTTTTATATCAAATCCATCACGTGATCACAAGATGGACGACTTACAAGCTGCCTGCAAATGAAACAAAGTTGGAATGGGTTGATCCATAAAATTTTGGGGTTTCTAATTTTTTACGGTATAGATCTATCAACATGTTCTTCAAGATGAATGATGCCGATCGTTGATTGGCGTTACCTATTTGTCCTTCTCACGATAAGAATCTCTTCTCACCTTCTCACAATAGCATTACCATATATATATGAGGAATATGGGTCTGAGCTGACAGAGCAGGAAATTTTTCCTGCGATGTCAGCGATTTGGGGGCCAAAACTTTTTTTATAAATTTTTTTCAGTTGCTTCTACAACTTGTTAACTAGCTATCCACCAATTTTTAAGCCGATCCAACACCGTTTGAGCCTCCGTTCATGCGTTTCAAAAAAACCGCTCCCGAAAACCAAACTGTCAGAGCAACATTTTTGAAACGCATGAACGGAGGCTCAAGCGGTGTTGGATCGGCTTGAAAATTGGTGGGTAGCTAATTAACAAGTTGTAGAAGCAACTGCAAAAAAAATTTAAAAAATTTTTTGGCCCCCATATCGCTGACAGCGCAGGAAAAATTTCATGCACTATCAGCTCAGGCCCATATTCCTCTCTCTCTCTCTCTCTCTCTCTCTCTCTCTCTCTCTCTCTCTCTCTCTCCTCTCTCTCTCTCTCTCTCCGCCCCCCCACCCCCCCCCCAAGACACTCACCTCTTTTAGTTATTAGGTAGATGTTTCTTTTACTACACACTCACCTCTTTTATTTATTAGGTAGATGTTGCTTTTACTTGGCATGCAAAGTAGATTAGTCAAGAAATTTACAATAGTTGCATGATAACTATCTCATCAGGTGACAATCACACTTCAATAAATGATATTTTGGAAGTGTGACAAGATTTTTTTGCATAATTATTGGACAGCAATGTTTTAGATGATTACTTCAGATATGACATTGATTTATATGATAGTCCGAGATTCTCCCAAAGAATCCAATACGGTAAAGGCTTAACAAGAAATGTATTATAATCACATGAGAACTACCGGATCAAGATAGTTGCAAACAGAACAATATATTCACTATCACTTCTATTGGTCAAATGATAGCTTAAAAGCTAAGATCCATTAGTTTAATAGTGAACTAAGATTTGTTGATCACATCAATTCTAAAGTGTCAATACGAAGCAATACCAAAATTGAAATCTAAGATTAAGGCTCTAACAGACTTGACAGAAGCTGAAAACTTTATAAAGCTTCAAAATCTAACAAGGTTTAGACTTGAAAATGACCAAAACTGACCATGGAAAATAAAGAACAAAAATTTCATGTAAAAAAATTCAGACGACAAGGATAAAACTAAGAATAGATTAAACAATCCCTGAATACTGGACTTGCAGTTCGGAAAATAAAAGGATAGGTTTTCTTTTCTTTTCCCCATAGAATTGTATAATGTTAGAGAAGCATTCAGATAAATAAAACAAGACTAAAAGATGTACAAAAAAATATCCCTAATTTAAATAACATATAATAGACGAAGCTTTAAAAAACATATTCTTTTTATCTCAGTCCAAAATGTCGATTCATGGGATTATTTTCTTCTCCTAAATATAAATATAAATTCCAATTAGAACAAGACAGACAACAAAATAACAGAAATATGTGTCAATATCAAATTTAATCAAAGATTAAAGAAAACGAGCCCAAATTACAGCCAAACCCCACCATTACTTAGTAACAAAAATTAATGATATTTCCAGCAAAAAAACCCTAAATTTCAGAAAAAAGGAAAAGAAACTTACACAAACAAACACGGGGTAAAAAATGACTTGAGCCCTGTTATTGAGGACATCGACGGCAGCGTCATGGATCCCCGGCAGGCGCTTGATCGCCTTCTCGACAGAACCAGCGCATGCCGAGCACGTCATTCCGATCACGGAGAACAAGGCCACCTTCTTCTCTCCATTCTCACTCTCATTCTCTCTCGAAGCTTCGAGGTCTCCGCCCCTGATCCCCTCGCCCTTCTCCCTCTCCTTCTTCTTCTTGGGGTACTTGGGCATCGACGGATACCGAGGCCTCGGCGAGAGGAACCGAGAGTAGCCGCAGCTTCCGCCATCGCTCTTGATGCACGAGAGGAGAAGTCCCCTGCTCCCCATTGTCTCCCTCTCTCTCTCTCTCTCTCTCCTTCTCTTTTCTTGATCACGGAGATGTTTGAAGTGGAGAAACACGGGGGATCTTTATTTATAAAGGGAGCCGGAGCCAATGGAGGCGGTGGGCTAGGTGTTTCTTGGGCCGCAAGACGTGGGCCTTTTGGTTAATGACGTACGGCACATTTCCCGCGGCCACCAAATTTGAGCCGAGATGGAATCTGATCATTATTTTTTCCCTAAACGCAAAAAACCCTGTTACAAATGAGAGTTAAATTTTTATACGAATACTGGCTTTGATTTTATTAGTGGATGGATTACCTTTATTTTTTTGTTTGTGTTGTCGATGGATAATAAAGTGTTGCCACTAACTGTGGTGTTGATAGATACTAAGTTTTGGGCGCTGACTTTCCATCGGTTCAACTTTACAAAAAGGGCACGGATTTGGATTCGAGCAAATAAGGGCCTGTTCTTTTGTTGGAAAGTATAATTGAGAAAGTTGAGAATGTTAGGAATTTGATGAGAGAGAAATATATGTGTAGTGTGTTCTTTTGTTAGAAAGTGGAGTTGAGTTGTGGAGTTGGAAAGGTGAGATGGGGCCCACTCCGTGTAGTGTGTTCTTTTGGATGAAGAAAGTTGTATGTTGGAAATAGGAGATGGCCCACCATTTGTGTTGGGTTGCTGCAAACGCACAAAAAAAAACCAAAAACTGGGCTCCTATTGGTTGAAGGAGAGAGGAATGTCAGACTTTAGTGAGAATCTCTTGTAATCCAACGTAAAGCTTTGGATTTCAAAGCCCCCCCCCCCCCCCCCCCCCCCCCCCCCAAGAATCTCATTTCTCCTCCACGTCGGCACTTCTTCCTCCAAGTTCCGAGCTGCCAAAAGAACAACATGTAGAAAATGAAGAGAGGATTCCTATCTACAGGACATGAATAGTGTCGAAAGCTGGATTCCTCTCCCGCTTACGGCCAAAAGAACAGGCCCTAATTGGATTGAAGGATAGTTCTAATAGG
Organism: Scilla litardierei; assembly: GCA_030789695.1. Lineage (NCBI taxonomy): Eukaryota > Viridiplantae > Streptophyta > Magnoliopsida > Asparagales > Asparagaceae > Scilla > Scilla litardierei. Next base: position 400,890,420 of record CM061142.1, on the reverse strand, counting down.
ACAAAAGTTAATATCTTGTGACATATTGATAGGTTTTGCGGTTACATGTTATGAAGGAAAATACATCATACGACATATTTCCCTCTGATATACATTTCTCTCTTCCTAAAATGTAATGGAATCAGGATGCTTCTATTCACACTACATTTTTCCTAACCGTACTATATTTTTAATTACAAGTTTACCATTAATTTTCATACTTATCTTATCCTTTTCTTACTTCCCATACTTTTTTCTCTCTCCTCCTCCAATGTATCTGCATCCTCCTTATTGTCCTCCTCACTCTTTGAAATTACCAAATAAATTGTCAAAAAAGAATTTGCCTGGATCATTTGCTCAAGTTCTCAAACCCAAGCAAGCAAATGGGCGCTCAAGCATATAGGCCAAAGAACACGTTTGTTTGGACGGGTATTGGTACTTTAGCAACAATTTTTTAAAATTTTATTTGTAACACTCTGACCTATATGCATAAGCACCATATTTGGTGTTCGGATATATAGGCTTGATTGTCACAAATGACGATCAGTCTTGAAAGTCCTAGAACATTGATTTAAAGGATTTTAATTAGGTTTCATGAAGGTTGGGTTTAGTTAACTTTTAAATATTTTTTGAGTTTAAATGAACTTGTTGGATTACTTGATTTTTTTAAATATATTTTTATATGTTTAATTATTTTTTTGTCAGTTTAATTGAATTTTTGGGAATTTTTTGTGTTTAATTGCAAGATGAGGAGGCCAAGAGAAGCAGCGACGATGACAGCTGCAAAGGACTTGGAGGAGGAGAGGGGGGTTGATGGTAATGGGGGGTAGAGGAGGAAAAGAGATCGGAGGAAGAGAGTTATAAAGCATGAATTTTTTGAAAGTAAATGTTGTGAGCTTAGCAATTAAAAAACGAGTAGTATGCTTAGCAAAAAGTGTGGTGCGAATAGAAGCATCCATAGAATTATTTTCACTAATACAATTTTAAATTTTAAAATTGTTATGAATCATCATCTGGGGAGAAACCTCCAGCTCTTTATATATATCATATAGAGGAGCATATACAGATAAGATACATTAGATACGGTCTTATTTATAAGATAAGCCGTGATCCCAACCGACTAACCAACTCTGTATTATCCCTTCATAACACTCCCCCTTATCCAGCAACAGGTGTGGACTCTGCTCATGAATACTTCAGGATTCTGAGTGTAGTATGAGTCTCACATGGGTGGATACTTCAGGATCCTGAGTTGGTGAGCTTTGCCTCGTTAAAACCTTTAGCTATGGAAAACCCCGTGGAAAAAACCATAGTTAAGAAAAAAGAGTGCAGACGCTCCCTAACTCCCCCTGATCTGTACAAGCACTCAGGCTTTCAGATCTTGTAGGTGCCTCATCCCAATTTTCTATACAAACTTCCTAAAGGTAGCAGTAGGAAGGGCTTTAATGAACAAGTCTACCAGGTTGTCACATGATTGTACTTGTCTGACATCGATCACGCCATCTCGCTGTAGCTCATGCGTCCAGAAAAATTTGGGAGAAATATGCTTCGTTCTGTCGCCTTTGATGTAGCCACCTCGTAGCTGAGCTATGCAAGCAGCGTTGTCCTCGAACATGGTAGTAGGTTCAAGGTCCCCAAACTTCAATTCGGTCGTCACCAGTATGTGATTTACAACTGACCGTACCAGACACATTCTCTGCTTGCTTCATGGATGGCGATGATCTCTGAGTGATTGGATGAGGTTGCCGCCATGGTTTGCTTAACGGATCTCCAGGAAATGGTTGTCCCACCATGGGTAACCACGTACCATGTCTGTGACTTTGCATTGTGGGGATCAGACATGTAACCTGCATCAGCATAACCAACAAGTGAGGATGATAATCCATTTTTGTAAAAGAGGCCCAAATCTGTAGACCCTTGGAGGTAGCGCAGAAGGTGCTTTACCCCGGTCCAGTGGCGCTGCGTAGGCGCTGCACTGTATCTTGCTAGTAAATTTACTGCGAACGCTATATCGGGATGCGTGCAGTTGGCCAGATATAGAAGTGCTCCAATAGCACTCAGATAAGGGACTTCTGGACCAAGTATATCCACCCCCTCTTCCAGCGGCCGGAAGGGGTCTTTATGTGCATTCAGAGATCGTACCACCATAGGTGTACTAAGTGGATGACATTGGTCCATATGAAATCTTTGCAACATTTTCTTTGTATATGTGGTTTGGTGTAATAGGATTCCGTATTTTAGATGTTCAATCTGTAAGCCAACGCAGAATTTCGTTTTACCTAGGCCTTGTAGGAGTTTTGGCCGACCCTCAGAGCTCGGATCTGTGTCCGTCCTAAGTCGGACGGACCACAGGGGCATAAAGCGCAGCGGAAAAACCAAAAACAAAACTTTTAGGCTAGCTAAACAATTTAGCTAGGCTCTGAGGGGGCCAGAACCTAGCCCGATCTATGTCAACTTGGTGTGGATCTGACCATTCCAAGATGGATCTATTCTACAGCGACAGAATTAAATCTACACTAAAATTGCTTAACCACATACCCGGAATCTTGGCCCTGGAGCAGGCAAGATGTACCGCACCGTCTTCTGATGCTCCTCGTAGCCGAGCCACCTTGACTCGATCCGCCTGAGCTGCTTCGCACCCACGAACCGATCCGCCCGAGCCGGCTTTCGCCTCCAAGCCGATCATACGCGGTAGAAAGTTTCACTTGAATAGACCCACGTCTTAGAAGTCGGGATCCGAATCCAAACCCCCTTCGTAATCTTGCTAGGACTACTCCGGAGAATAGGAAGAAGAGAGAGAGAGAGAGAATAGTTTAGTCGTAAATCGATCTTGCTCTAAAATTTTGGAGCTACTCGATCGAGGACTTGGTGCATCTTTCAACGAAGAGAGTGCACCCCTATTTATATAGGGAGTCGGCACTCCTACTTTCGTTGTGAGCAATGTGGGACTATTCCTAAATTGAAAAGAATTCAATTAAGCTAATTTAGCCTAATTTGAAGTTTAATGAGCTTTTCATAAAAGCAAACTTCAACGAATTAATTCTCTTCGCTCATTAAACTATAGACACCAAACAAGATATCAATATGAAGGGCTTCAAATGGTGAACGCGTAGGAACCAACGGCGATGAATTTCGACTTCGTTTGACCCCTCAAATAATTGCCCAAAGTTAGACAAAAAATCAATTTTCGTAGGCGTCATTAGGAGTTTCAAAACCCCTAAAAATCACTTAAGTCGCGGGCGCGCCCGCCCAAGGGAAGAGGGGGCGGGCCGCCCGCCTGCTGGGCAGCGGGCGTGCGCCCGCTGCTGCAGCGGGCAAGCAGCGGGTGTTGGCCCGCTGTGCAGCCAGCGGGCCGCGCCTGTTTTGCTTTACGGATGGGCTTGTTAGCCCAGTGGGTCTAACCCACTTTGCCTTGGACTGTTTTCGCGTTTCTAGGCTCGTTTGAGCTCTGATTTGGACGCGGTTTGAACCTGTGTTTAGACCGGGACGATCCCGTCATACAGGTAACCCTTTCTAATATATTTGTTCCTACTAAATTTGTCGTAAACAATTTACGACGGTTTAATCTTTGTTTTACATCAAATACAACATTATCCCTATTGCTTCTACGACTTATTTTCACAACTAGATTTGTGAATATTAACTATTCAATATCATCAAATGAATCTCTCTCAATTAATCTTCCTATTACTAAGACACGAATGCTACTCGGTGTGAGACCTTACAGCCTGACCTTACTACATGTTGGGGCTCGGAACCCATAGACGACGGTCACCACGAGCAGTAGCTGTCGTCCCTGTTTCAGAATCATCATAACATGATCGACCCTTTGACCAAAGCATCATTGGGTTTACTTTGTTTGTGTCAGTGATGAATGTCGTTAGCTATACTCCCTTCGTTAAGACTGTGTCCCTGTTGGCCTAGGGTATGTTTTACTATCAACCCTATTAGACAACATTGGTCAGTATACGGCGGTCTTTGTTGTATTCACGTTGTACTTCTTACAACGTACCCCGGCCGAGGATTAACACAAAGACCGTACTGAGCCTGCGACACTAACTTCCCTTTAACGGAAGTGACGAATCACATCTTAGTCATCTACTCGCCTCGAGAGCTTCGGGTGCAACTCAACCTAAGATCTTTCAGCAGGCCTAGCCTCGAAGCTAGATCATATGTCTAAGCTACACTGTTCACTCACAGGTTCGTACAGATGACTTCATATCTTAAGGACCAGCTTACCTATCATCACCCGAGAGTTATTATAGACAGTTTAGTTAAAGTTAACCATTTAATAACTCTAAGTTGGTCATTCAGTGAACTCATTCTCAAGTGAGCACATGTGTCTCGTCTCCGACTTCGCCAAGTCGAATGACTATGAGATCATCATTACCCTAAGGTAAGACAAAGACACATTGGTCTATCAGATGTGTTGATATCCAGTTCTCAACACATTTATGATCACGAACCGTTTAAGACTTGCGTTTCTATTCGGCCGCTTACTACTCATAATCGAGATCTTATCTAGATACGTAAGGACCTAACTATAAGTCTATGGACATTATCTAAGTATATTAATACAAACGTTTTCATACTTAGGATACCATATACAGTATGAACAAGACGTATACATAGGATAAATCTCCTTATGGGCATATATCCTCCTACATCTCCCACTTGCACTTAGGCTATTTATCTCAGTATCTCATACCGTTATAGCATAGCAGTCACTTTGACATTTATATGACAAACCTAAGAGTGGATTTACTAACGAGTATCTATAATGTATTTTAATGGATTATTAATTAATACATCTCTTGATCACACAGGGTTGATCCTTTGGAAAAATGATTTGGATCAATTTTTCCTTTCTTCGTATAGCTAACATTTAGCTTATACAATCTAGATGTAGGGTCTAACATTTCTATTAGTCAGTCTCAGCTCATTCCAATTTCCTTGTGTCAATATGTCAAGTACATACATGACACCTTAAGTCTATATATATATACGATTAAATCAAAATGATTTTGATTCAATGTTTTATATAGATGATTCATAAAAGTTGGAAATCCTTTTTACTTAATCCGAGAAACCGGAACTAAGTATACGAGCTAGCTCCCACTGAATTTAAGAATTACCTGGTTAAGTACTTCAATTTTATATCTAAATCATATTTAGATTTACATATATAAAGAGCATAACCATTTTATAAATGCTTTAGATGGAATGTACTAGTGTCAGGTTCGGTTTGACGAATGAGTCAAGTCAAGATCGGTTTAAGGAATCTTGACATTGACTCACTAAATCAAACGTCCTACACTGTACTTTTCCCTTAACCACATTTATAACTCTTTAATAACCAAATGCAGTTTATTAAGAATTAATCTTAATGCGTATAATTGTGATTATACACAATTTATACGCTCCTGGAACCTATACTTAACTACCAATTGACTATAACATTAAGTCAGCTCCAAAACAAAATTTCTGAAGCTTCGCATCATAATTCGAGAATTTTCGCAACCAACTCAGAAAGCCACAATCACAGAAAATTTAAGCCAATCTCAATCAAATCTCAATTTCAACGGAAGGCACAATTTCCGAGACATTTATTAAAAACAACGGATTCATATAGATGAACTGTAATATGTTTATCAAATAAACTTTGAGTATTGAACACTCAATCATTATTTTCACTTGGAGGAATGATACATTTTATTCAACTAAAATTTAGTATCATCTCCTTCTCGATCATGTCTCTCGAAGTCTTCACACGGCCCCAGCAGCAACGATTGCTCAGATTGCCGACCGTCCTCCGAACTTCTTCCAATCTTTGCTTCATTTCATCCACATGTATACATTACACAGATGTCTCAGTATCTCATACTATGTGATTGGAAATAATTATGCTTCATTGAATTTAATTTGTTGTACCTGAGGTAGAGACATCAGTATGCCCCTTCTTCTTCTTTGCAAGATAGATCTTGCAGTTCCTCTTCCAATGGCCAATCTTATGGCAATGGAAGCACTTAGATTTTTGACGGGGCCCCTTTGGTCTTTTTCTTCTCTTTCTTTGCCTTCGCAGGTTGCAGGACCTGCCTCTTCTTACCCTTGCCTTTCGGCTGGTCTGAAGAAGCAGAGCCAACAACCAGTGCAGTCGGTTTCTTCTCAATCTCCCCAAACTGCCTAAGCATATTGAGGAGACCAGGAAGATCCTTTCAAGACTGTTCATTATGAAACCAGTAATGAAAGGCTTAAAGTCCGAGGTTAAAGACTTAAGGATAATGTCCACGGACATCTCATTGTCCAGGACAAAACCTAACTGGCGGCGTCTTCTACGTACCCGATCATCTTGATGACATGATCTTGTACGGGCCATGCCTCCATCTTTGTGCTCCAGAGGTTGCTGGTGGCTTCGAACTTGGCAGCTCTAGACCGCTTGCCGTATAACTCTTGTGCATTTAGAAGCATACTTTGAACATCCATGTGTTCATGCTTCCTCTGATGTTCCTAAGCCAGTCTTTGTAGTTCGTTCCATCGAGCACGTTCTTCTCTACCATATATCTAAGACCCGAATCCATTCTGCAATTTTATAGATACTTTAGTCAGTATATGTTCGTTGTATAGTTTTAATGGTTTTTAATAAAACTATATTCTCCCACTAAATTTATTAAAGCCATAATAAAAAACAGTTTATTATAAAATAACATTTGTGAGAGAGGGATCCGACTACCCTGAGTCTGACAACCTTGAGTGTGTCTCAACAAGTTATCCGACTCCGCAGTCGGTAGACAAACTCGTCGTCAATCATATTAAATATGATTCCCTATCGATTTTACCCCTAGCCATTTGTGATCATGAGTGTGCTCATCCGGATCACAATGGATAGCCTAATCGGACCCTTGTTTTCGTGTCTAGTCTGACTTGCCCCGCCGCTCGGTGTATGCATAACACGTCGGTTTGGGTCAGAACTTAGACTACATTCTTGGTTAGACTTATGCTGATGCTCGGTGGATGAGACAACGGTTTAAGTCAGGTCAAGATGTTTATCAAGAAATCGGTTTCTATAAGATTGACATGTCACGGCTTGAGTGTAGCTCAACAACCGTAACACGTTTCTTACAGTTGCCAACTCCAAAATAAGGAGGGCTATGATTTATCTTGAACAAGATTATTATCGTATTTGACTTAGGTATTGTCGATGGATTTACACAGTCATGATTCGACTCCTTGCGGTCCAGCGGACGCGGCTAGGGAATTGACTAAGCCAGGACCACTCGGCCCCTAGACTAGCTAGGGTGGTCCAGCAAACTTAGCCAAGCACATTGACCGGCATCATGATCCATTGAAGTAGTTTCATCATTTCTAGGTTCATCCAACAACTAAATGGCTTTTAATTAAAAACTAGTTAATCCTTATCAACTAGTGGATCCTAAAATTCGAAATTTTATGGATTGGTTGAATAATTTTTATTTAGTCCTTATCAACTATAAGGTTCATTCGTTCAACGTGCTACCCCAATCTAATTAGGATTTTAATAAAATAATTACAACATATTTCAAAAATATTCTTTTATGAAAATCATCATTTAAACGATTTATTGCTATGATTGACAATCAAAAGGGACTAACCTAATCTGGTATTAGGTTTTGATGTTGTTTTGTTTATAAAACATATCATGTCACTAATTTATAAAAATTTCATCTTATAAAATTTTAATCATTTAATGGCTAACCTAAAAGGGTTCATGAATACATTATTCATCATGTCCATTAAAAAATAAAACAATTAATTTATCCGCATAAATTAAAAGTTCATGTAGTGACATATAATGAGAATTTGCAAGTTAAATAAAATTATCAAATAATTTTAAAACTAGGCTTTAAAATTTTAATCAAACATTTCTAAGATTAAAATATCGCATAAATAATCTAGAAACTTATACGTAATTTTAAAGGAAACTCATTTATCATTTCAACTTATGAAAATAAAATATTTCTTTAATATACATATCCATTAAAGCAATTTTTAAAACATTTTTAAAATCATTAGAAATTGTTTTAAAAGTTTTCAACTAAATTTTTAAAAAATTTCCAACCCTTATGTAACTTAAGAGAATTAAACTTCCAAAATAAAATACATCCTTAAAGTTACATAAACTTTAAATGCTCGGAAAAATTATTATATCTTATAGAAAAATTTTAAAAGGCATTTAAATATTAGAGACCTATTTAAATTTATCGCATAAAATTAAATCGTCCCCAAAAAAAATTTCGTGTTGCAAAAACAATTTTTTAAAACACAAAACAATTTTATACTAATTTTAACATAAAGTTAAAATAGTTCGTATGTTTAAAATAAGCAATTGAAAGATTTAAAGACGTCGCTAAACTAGATCTATAACATAACCGTGGCTCTGATACCACTGTAGGAGTTTTGGCGGACCCTCAGAGCTCGGATCTGTGTCTGTCCTAAGTCAGACGGACCACATGGGCATAAAACGCAACGGAAAAACCAAAAACAAAACTTTTAGGCTAGCTAAACAATTTAGCTAGGCTCTGAGAGGGCCAGAACCTCGCCCGATCTATGCCAACTTGGGGTGGATCTGACCACCCCAAGAGGGATCTATTTTACATCGACAAAATTAAATCTACACTAAAATTGCTTAACCACATACCCGGAATCTTGGTCCTGGAGCAGGCAAGATGTACCGCACCGTCTTCTGATGCTCCTCATAGCCGAGCCGCCTTGACTCGATCCGCCTGAGCTGCCTCGCACCCTCGAACCGATCCGCCCGAGCCGACTTTCACCTCCAAGCCGATCACACGCGGTAGAAAGTTTCACTTGAATAGACCCGCGTCTTAGACGTCATGATCCAAATCCAAACCCCCTTCGTAGTCTTGCTAGGACTGCTCCGGAGAATATGAAGGGGAGAGAGAGAGAGAGAGAGAGAGAGAGAGAGAGAGAGAGAGAGAGAGGGATAGAGAATAGTTTAGTCGTAGATCGAGCTTGCTCTAAAATTCTGGAGCAACTCGATCGAGGACTTGGTGCATCCTTCAACGAAGAGAGTGCACCCCTATTTATATAGGGAGTCGGCACTCCTACTTTCGTAGTGAGCAATGTGGGACTATTGCTAAATTGAAGAGAATTCAATTAAGATAATTTAGCTTAATTTGAAGTTTAGTGAGATTTTCATAAAAGCAAACTTCAACGAATTAATTCTCTTCGCTCATTAAACAATAGACACCAAACAAGCTATCAATACGAAGGGCTTCAAATGGTGAACGTGTATGAACCAACGGCGACGAATTTTGACTTCATTTGACTCCTCAAACAATTGCCCAAAGTTGGGCAAAAAATCAACTTTCGTAGCCGTCATTAGGGGTTTCAAAAACCCTAAAAATCACTTAAGTTGCGGCGCGCCCGCACAAGGGAAGAGGGGGCGGGCCGCCCGCCCGCTGCAGCAAGCGGGCCGTGCCCGCTGCTGCAGTGGGATGCGCCCGCTGTGCAGCCAGCGGGCCGCGCCCATTTTGCTTTGCGGATGGGCTTGTTAGCCCAGTGGGTCTAACCCACTTTGCCTTGGACTGTTTTTGCATTTTGGGCTCGTTTGATCTTCGATTTGGACTTGGTTTGAACCTGTGTTTAGACCGGGACGATCTCGTCATCCAGGTAACCTTTCCAATATATTTGTTTCTACTAAATTTGTCATAACCAATTTACGACACGTTTAATCTTTGTTTTGCATCAAATGCAACATTGTCCCTGTTGCTTCTACGACTTATTTTCACAACTAGCTTTGTGAATATTAACTATTCAATATCATCAAATGAATCTCTCTCAATTAATCTTCCTATTACTAAGACACGAACGCTACTCGGTGTGAGACCCTACAGCTTGACCTTACTACAAGTTGGGGCTCGGAACCCCTAGACGACGGTCACCACGAGCAGTCGCTGTCGTCCCCGTTTCAGAATTATCATAACGTGATCGACCCTTTGACAAAAGCATCATTGTGTTTACTTTGGCTGTGTCAGTGATGAATGTCGTTAGCTATAGTCCCTTCGTCAAGACTGTGTCCCTGTTGGCCTAGGGTATGGTTTACTGTCAATCCTATTAGACAACATTGGTCAGTATACAGCTGTCTTTGTTGTATTCACGTTGTACTTTTTACAACGTACCCCGACCGAGGATTAACACAAAGACCGTACTGAGCCTGCGACACTAACTTCCCTTTAACGGAAGTGATGAATCCCATCTTAGTCATCTACTCGCCTCGAGAGCTTCGGGTGCAACTCAACCTAAGATCTTTCAGCAGGCCTAGCCTCGAAGCTAGATTATAGGTCTAAGCTACACTGTTCACTCACAGGTTCGTACAGATGACTTTAGGTCTTAGACGTCGGGATCCGAATCCAAACCCCCTTCGTAATCTTGCTAGGACTACTCCAGATAACAGGAAGAAGAGAGAGAGAGAGAGAATAGTTTAGTCGTAGATCGAGCTTGCTCTAAAACTCTGGAGCTACTCGATCGAGGACTTGGTGCATCTTTCAACGAAGAGAGTGCACCCCTATTTATATAGGGAGTCAGCACTCCTACTTTCGTTGTGAGCAATGTGGGACTATTGCTAAATTGAAGAGAATTCAATTAAGCTAATTTAGCCTAATTTGAAGTTTAATGAGCTTTTCATAAAAGCAAACTTCAACGAATTAATTCTCTTCGCTCATTAAACTATAGACACCAAACAAGATATCAATATGAAGGGCTTCAAATGGTGAACGCGTAGGAACCAACGGCGACGAATTTCGACTTCGTTTGACCCCTCAAACAATTTCCCAAAGTTGGGCAAAAAATCAATTTTCGTAGCTGTCATTAGGAGTTTCAAAACCCCTAAAAATCACTTAAGTTGCGGGCGCGCCCGCCCAAGGGAAGAGGGGGCGGGCCGCTCGCCTGCTGGGCAGCGGGCGTGCGCCCGCTGCTGCAGCGGGCAAGCAGCGGGCGCTGGCATGCTGTGTAGCAGCGGGCCACGCCTGTTTTGCTTTACGGATGGGCTTGTTAGCCCAGTGGGTCTAACCCACTTTGCCTTGGACTGTTTTCGCGTTTCTGGGCTCGTTTGAGCTTCGATTTGGACGCGGTTTGAACCTGTGTTTAGACCGGGACGATCCCGTCATACAGGTAACCCTTTCCAATATATTTGTTCCTACTAAATTTGTCGTAACCAATTTACGACGGTTTAATCTTTGTTTTACATCAAATGCAACATTGTCCCTATTGCTTCTACGACTTATTTTCACAACTAGATTTGTGAATATTAACTATTCAATATCATCAAATGAATCTCTCTCAATTAATCTTCCTATTACTAAGACATGAATGCTACTCGGTGTGAGACCGTACAGCTTGACTTTACTACAGGTTGGGGCTCGGAACCCATAGACGACGGTCACCACGAGCAGTAGCTGTCGTCCCTGTTTCAGAATCATCATAATGTGATCGACCCGTTGACCAAAGCATCATTGGGTTTACTTTGGCTGTGTCAGTGATGAATGTCGTTAGCTATAATCCCTTCGTCAAGACTGTGTCCCTGTTGGCCTAGGGTATGGTTTACTGTCAACCCTATTAGACAACATTGGTCAGTATACGACGGTCTTTGTTGTATTCACGTTGTACTTCTTATAACGTACCCCGGCCAAGGATTAACACAAAGACCGTACTGAGCCTGCGACACTAACTTCCCTTTAACGGAAGTGACGAATCTCATCTTAGTCATCTACTCGCCTCGAGAGCTTCGGGTGCAACTCAACCTAAGATCTTTCAGCAGGCCTAGCCTCGAAGCTAGATCATAGGTCTAAGCTACACTATTCACTCACAGGTTCGTACAGGTGACTTCAGGTCTTAAGGACCAGCTTACATATCATCACCCGAGAGTTATTATAGACAGTTTAGTTAAAGTTAACCATTTAATAACTCTAAGTTGGTCGTTCAGTGAACTCATTCTCCAGTGAGCACCTGTGTCTCGTCTCCGACTTCGCCAAATCTAATGACTATGAGATCATCATTACCCTAAGGTAAGACAAAGACACAGTGGTCTATCCGATGTGTTGATATCCAGTTCTTAACACATCTATGACCACGAACCGTTTAAGACTTACGTTTCTATTCGGTCGCTTACTAATCTTAATCGAGATTTTATCTAGATACGTAAGGACCTAACTATAAGTCTATGAACATTATCTAAGTATATTAATACAAACGTTTTCATACTTAGGATAATGGATACCATATATAGTATGAACAAGACGTATACATAGGATAAATCGCCTTATGGGCATATATCCTCCTACATGCCTTTCATTTCGAATTCTTTTGTCAGGCTTACATATATCTCAGCGATCTCTTCAGAAGATCCAATAAGATTCAGATCGTCTATGTAGACTGCTATTATGACGAATCTTTTTTCCTTTGCTCTTATAAAGATGCAAGGGCAGACTTCATTATTTGTTGAATCCTTGTTGTACAAGGAATTCACTTAGTCTGTTATACCACATCCGTCCTGATTGTTTAAGACCAAACAATGATCTTTGAAGCTTAACAGAGTAGACGTCCCGAGGTCTATCTTTTAATTCAGCAGGCATTGAAAAAGCATTAGGAAGTTTCATGTATATCTACTTGTCGAGATTATCGTATAGATGTGCAGTCATAACATCCATTAGCTGCATATCTAAACCTTCCTTTGCTGTTAAGCTTATCAAGAATCGGAAAGTGATCGCATCCATGACCGGGGAGTATGTTTCCTCTAGTCAATACTAGGTCTTTGGAAAAATCCTTGCGCTACAAGCCGTGCTTTGTAGCGTGTGATCTCATTATTTTAATTTCTTTTCTCACGAATACCCATTTGTATCCCACAGGTTTGACACCAGTAGGTGTCAGGACTATTTGCCCAAAGACTTTGCATTTCTTAAGCGAGTCCAGCTCAGCTTCTATTGCCTGATTTCACTTTGGCCAATCATTTCTACGTTTGCATCAGCAACGGAATGTGGATCATGATCCTCGTCGCTTCCGACGACGTGAATAGCATTATGAAATGCAAAGTCATCGTTGACGACTGTACTCTTTCTGTCCAACACCTCCCCTGTACGTACATAATTTAATGATATTTCAGTTTCTCCTGGCAATTCCTCTGCATTGGATTCCGGGAGGGGTGAGGGTATGGACATGAGCTCATTTCTCTGTGGGGGTATCGTCCCAAGGTCTCCGGATATTTTTCTTTTTCTTGGATTTTTATCCTTGGAGCATGGTGGTCTGCCTCTTTCCTGTTGAGGTGCAACCACTTCTGCTGCTGGTGGATTGCATCCATTCTAGGGGATGTCAATCTTAGCTGGAGTATTTGCAGCAGGATGTATGATTTGACAATCTTCTGGTTGTCAGTAAATGAGTCCGGTGATCGGTGGACAGTGTCTTGGATGTGAAGGATCTTCAGGATCTCATCTTCACATTGTTTTGTTACCGGATCATAGTGGGTTAAACTTTTTGTATTCCACGTTATGATCTGCTTCACACCAGATTTCTCAGTTTCTGGGCCCATTTTGGGGAAAATTGTCTCATCAAATTCACAGTCTTCAAGACGTGCCTTAAATGCGCCCCCATTTGGAGTTCTAGGTATCTTATAATTGAGGGTGAATCAAACCCTACATATATACCTAGGCGACGTTGAGGGCCCATTTTTGTCATCTGTGGTGGTGCAATGGGGATGTAGACTGCAACCGAAGATTCTCAAATGAGAAATGTTCGGTGGCCCTCCATATGCAAGTTGCATTGGAGAGAGACTCTGACCTCAGAGGGTCTTATTTTTATTAACGATGCAACATGCAGAATTGCATGTCCCCATGCATCCACCGGCAACTGGGATTTCATTAACAATGGACGTGCAACCCATTGGAGTCTTTTTATCAATGACTGCCAACCCGTTCTGTGTATGAACATGCGGCACTAGATGTTCAATTTCTATTCCTGTTGCCTGGCAGTACTCTTGAAATGACCAGGAGGTAAATTCCCCAGTATTATCCAGACGTATTTTCTGTATTTGGTTGTCAGGAAAATGCGCCCGCAACTTTATAATTTGTACCAGTAGCTTTGGAAAAGCTATGTTGTGGGTTGATAGTAGACACACATACGAATATTTTGAAGATGCATCAATCCGTACCATAAAGTACCGAAATGGCCCACTAGGGGTGTATAGGTCCACATATGTCTCCATGTATTCTTTTGAGGAAGCTTGGAGACTCGATATCCACTTTTAATGGTGATGGCCTTGTTGTTAATTTCCCCTAGAAACAGGGGATGCAAGGGAATTCTCTCTTCTGAAGAATCTTCTGGTTCTTCAGATTGTGCCCATGGGATTGTGATATGATGCGGTGTATCATCACAGATCCAGGGTGACCAAGTCTATCATGCCAAAGTAAAAACTTGGCTGATATCGGGCACTTCAGGTGCTCCGTCAAGTTAGCTTCCTCTCTCCGAATCTTTGTATGGCAGAGGCCTGATGAAAGGCTCTCAAAACGTTCAAGTATGGATTTTACTCCTTTTTCTTGAGACATTACATACAATAATTCTTTTTCATTTACATTTATTGTTTCCAAATGGAATCCGTTTAAACGGATATCCTTGAAACTTAGTAAGTTTCGGTTGGAGTTCGGAGAGAATAGTGCATCTTTTATTTTAATTTTCGTTCCATTAGGGAGCAACAAGGTTGCATTCCCAGAACCTTCAATTATATTAGATGGCCCTGAAATTGTACTTACAGGGCTTTTGTATGGTATAATGCTATGAAAATAGCACTTATACTGAAAGATCGTATGTGTCGAAGTACTGTCTATCAAGCAGTCATGAGAGCGATCCATCTATAAAGATGAATAAGACATTTGCATTTCAGGAAAATAAACTTTATTCATTCAAATTCAAATTACATAATATAAAATCTCTCATAACATGAAATGTTGTAGACAATTTGCTGAGATAAAAATAGAAGGCTAATCCATCAGGTCATCTGTTTCGAAGTCGTCAGCTGTGAACTTGACTGGAGCATCAGATGTCACCAGGTTTGTTTCATCTTTCTTTTTCTTGTTTTCTATGTAAAGCTCCTGGAGATGCTGCGGAGTTCGGCACACTCTAGACCAGTGACCTTTCATGCCATAGCTATGGCACTGGTCTTCGCAATTCCTTTTGGGTGGGGGGTGCATCAATCTTCTTGTTTTCATTTCTGCGCCAAGTGAACTTGCGCTTTTATTCATTTCTTCGCTGCTGGACTTGACCCCTAGCCCTTTTGTTTTGTCCCCCTTTCTATGGTCTTTCTTTTCTTTTGTTGTATCTCTTCTTTCGAGAAGAAGATGCATTATGGGCTTCTGGGAGGGGGCAGTGCCAGGTGGGCGCATGTTGTGAGTAGCCAGGAGAAGATCTCTGTTTTTTTCAGTCATGAGTAAACATGACAGCAGCTCAGAATACTTGGTGAACTTTCGTTCATTCACGGTATTGCTGCATTAGTATCTCATCTTTCTCGCGTGTACGTCTTTTCCAGCATGCGATCTTCTAAGACTTTTTCACCATACAACTTCAGGCGTGAGGTGATGCTAAAAAGAGCTGAGTTGTCCTCGGCTATGGACTTAAAGTCCTACAGTCTCAGGTTCTCCCACTCGTATCGTGCCCATGGTAGTATAACATCTTTCTAATGTTTATACCTGTCCTCAAGGGCAGTCCACAGCTCAAATGGATCCTCGATTGTAAGGTATTCAGCCTTTAGGGTCCTGTCCACATGGCGACAAATAAAGATAATGGCTTGCGCCTTTTCTATATCACTTACATTTTCATTCTTAGTCACAGCAGAAATGAGGGACTTAGCCCACAGATGGAACTTCACATCGAGCTCCCAGCTCAAATAGTTTCCCCCTGATGCATCCAGCACTTCGAAATCGACTTGCGATTTTAGCCATTTTATCTAGCAGAGCACACGTTTGCATGAATTAATAATTTAAACAATAAACATTTTCATGCGGAGGCAATTTTTATATGAAGAGCTAATTGCGTGGATCGGCCAGTCCCACATAAATAAAAAGTCCAAAGTCCATTATAGTCCATATACACAAATGAAAGCTTAAAAAAGAAATTACAACTTTGGAAACCACGTGGGTCCCATATAAGATCTTCAGCTTCAATTGTGGCCTCTGTCTCCTTGGAAAGTGATCTTCAGTCTTGGACATTTACATAAATTCCTCACTAAAATTTCTCTCAAAAGTAAAAGAAAAGTGCAGGAAATAAAATGTGGGACTTCAACAGCCGATCCAAAGCAGTAATTACCCATCCATGCAAAAATTTGTGCACATTAAACATTTTCAGCAGACATTTTCATCACAGACATCGCAGACATTTATATTCACGGAAAGGATAAACATTTTAATTACTTAATAATTATTGGACCACTGGGCAACGGCATACACCGTTAGGTTAGCTGACTAACGGCAGAGTGGTCACATGATCTTCCTAATTATTAAGTTTTAATATTTGCACAACCAAACATAGTTTATCCACAGAATAAGCCTAAAATGATGCGAAGCATATAATTATGATCCTACAAAGGTATCATATAATGCAAGGGTTGTGCTAGTTGGGATTATTCAAAAAGATTGAAAAGGAGCCCAAAATGTAACATGTTCTTCTTGAAAAAGGAAGAAGTTTTCCTTTTAAATTATTCCCAATTAATCCCCGAATGTTCCCAAATGTCTCCAATTTTATCACGATTTTTCATGAATTTTTAGGACCCATGAATCCTTTTTTAAACTTATTTTTAATCCACTTTTAAATATATTTTGCCGCCTTTTTCTTTTTTCTTTTTTCTTTTTTCCGAAAAACTGGCCTGCGGGCCTGAAGCCCGCAGTGTGGCTGCGGGCTTCAGGCCCGCAGTCTTAATAATAATATTTATTTTTAGAAGGAAATATGGCCTACAGGAGCCCACAAGCAAGGCCCGCAAGGCTAACTTTTTTTTCGTGGGCTTCAGGCCCAATGGTATTGGGGGGCGGGGTGGCGGCTAGGGTTTGCCGCCACCGCTGTTGCCACCTGTTGATGTGCCCTCAGAGAGGGGTGGCCGCCCCGCCGTAGCGAGGGCGGCAAGGGGTGACCCCCTTCTGCCGCCGTGGCGGCGGGGTGGGGGAACATCGGCCCTCCCTCTCATCGTAGCGAGGGGGGATGGGGAACAGCAGTGCCCCCCTTCGGGGGGAAACATCGGCAGTCCGAACACCTCTCCCTTGGGGGGGAAACGGCGGCAACCCGAAGGTCGCCCCCCCTTCGGGGAGGATACAGCGACGGTGGCGTGAATGCCACCCCCCCTTCGGGGGGAGAACGACGGTGGCCCGAAGGCCGCCCCCCCTTCGGGTGGATACTACGGTGGCAGCCTAAACGCTGCCCCCCTTCGGGGGGAACGGTGCTAGAGCAGATGCCCCCCCACTTCAGGCGAGGGGCGCGGCCCATTCGGGGGGGGTACCGACGGGGGGAACGGGGGGGGGGGGGGGGGGGGGACGGCGAACAGTAGAAAGGCCGCCGGCGAGGCCGAGATAGGGTGAAAGCCATATTTCCATTATTTACAGGTTTAAACATGTTAAAACATGATTTTGGATGATAAAAATCATCGATTTTGGTGATATAGCCCTAATTCCACTTCCATCTTGCGAGATCTATGGAAAATACTATCATACGTATGATAAAAACGACATTTTTAGCGAGATTTACATGTATATCCGTCCTTCGGATATAACGACGGTTGCACGAAGTATACACGGATGACGACGCTCGTTTGATGAAGCTTGACGCCGCGCGTATGGATCTCCCGCCTTCTTCACTTTCGCTACGATTGATTTTATGTGAAAATTTTAATTAGAGTCTCGTGCTGATAACGTGGGTTAGTTCTTGGGTTCAAGACTAACGTTGCTTTGATGATGATCAATACATTATGTTAGTGTGCTAATCAATCTTATGTTTTAGTCTCAGTTTATCTTAATGATTATATGTTGATGAGAGAAAACATAATGCTTGAAGGATATTACAAGGGATATCTTAAAGACCTCCAAGAGTGATGGAGTGCTCAAGCTTGGATGAAGTCATGAAGATCATCTAATGAAGCCAAAGCTTGGAGCATGATGATGGATGGACATCTAGAGGAGCAATGAAAAAGCGTGGATCTTGATGAAGGGAAGATCATCAAGAGGTGCCAAAGCTTGGAGATGATTGGGAGCATCAAGGTATCGTGAGCTTGAAGACTTAGACTCTAGGAGATGCTATATGTAATCCATGTAATTTCAATTACTTGCATTTCTCTTTTTGAGTCTAGGATTATTGTAATGCCTTGATAGATGGTCATACTCTCATGCATATGCATTTAACCATCTTAGTGAGCCTTAGGATTATCAAAGAATCCACCCAATAGGTTCATCTTGCCCAAAGACCCAATTGGAGTCTCTCGCTCTCCAACAGTCGCCTGCTGAAGGTTTTACAGTAGACTGGGTGATTCCAGTCACCTGTCGAGCCTTTTACAGTCGACTGCTACTCAATTCAACCTTTTATTGACTCTACTTGAGCTTTTTGCATCAGTCGACTGATGTTCAATTTACAGATGCCTGTGTTTCTACAGTCGCCTATGAATTGCAGTCATCTGTGCGCAACTTGCATTTTCTGGGCTTAATCCCAATTTGCAAGTCAGTCGACTGATGAAGTATTTACAGTCGCCTGTATATTTACAGTCGCCTGTGAAATGGTCAACAGTCGTCTGAAAGGTGTAAGTGAGAAAATTGCATCTCTATGTTTATTTCCATCCCCTGCAGCAGTTGCCTGATGAAGGATATACAGTCAATTGTCTGTTTTACAGTCGCCTGTGTAGTATTCTACAGTCGACTGTCCTGGCTCAGATTATAGCCGTTGGGATTTTTCTGGCCGTTGAACAGTCGACTGTCACTTGTTCATCAGTCGACTGTTTGTGCCGTAAACTGCCATAATCTAGCCGTTGAAGATTTCTTCCCTTTGGGTTTTTGGCTGGTTTTATGGGCTCTTCTTGGCTTCCTATATATAGGAGATGGCTTAGTTCATTTGGAACTCTTGATTAATATTGAATATCTTTGAGAATTATTAGCCACTCCTAATCTCTCCCGTCTCCCTCTCATGAGCACATTCCTCTTCATGCATTGAAGCTAGCTCATAGGGAAATTCTCCAAGGGATCTAATTCTCATTCCTTTCTTGGATATCATATTTCTTCTCTTCATTCATACAATCAAGTGAGAAGTGTTAGGACGTTCCTAGAAGAGAGAAAGATCAACAAGTGCAATCAAAGCTAATCTCAAGCACTTGGTCATTCACTTGCATGCCTTCTTCATCGCATTGGTAAGACCATATCAGAGTATAGGTAAGTGTTATTTCGTTTCATCTTTGTGATACCTCTACTTCCCTTTGTGGGAATTAGATACTCTATTTGTGGGAGTTACTCTCTTTGTGGGAGTTTGGTGTCCTAGTGTAGGGCTAACCCTAACTCTCTATGTGGGAGTTAGTAATTCTCTGTGTGGGAATTTGACCCATGTGTAGGGTTGGTTAGGTCCTTGTATAGGACAAAATCCTCTGTGTGGGGTATCTATAGGTGAGATTGTATTCACTTCCCTTTGTGGGAATTATAGTGGATATTGGTGTGGCTGGACGTACCCAAGTTTTGGAGAACCAGGGTAAACTCCTTGTGTTTGCGATTGTTGTTGTTGAGCACTTTGTTTAATTTCCGCTGCTTATTGTGCTGTAATTTTAGTAACTTTTAATTAAGCGCTTTGCTTGCCATTACACTATTCACCACCCTCTAGTGTGTGTAGCCCTGCAGGGTCCCTTACAACGTGTTATGAATCATCATCTAGGGAGAAACTATTCAGGGACATATGCCCTCAGATCAATTGTATGTGATGCAAATGATAATTTTAAGCTTAGATGGGACTATTTTGCATATGATGCAAACTTGGTTAAATTTGTCGTAAACTGTTTACGACCATATTTAATGAGATAAATACAAGGAAAAGTTTACCTGGATGACGGGATCATCCCGCTCTAAACGCATGTTCAAACCGCGTCAAAAACGGAGTCCAAATACTCAAGTTAGAGCCAAAACAGCCAAAGGAGCCCAAATGGGTCAGCCCAACAGGTTTGGGCTGAACCCAGCCTGTAGGCGGGCACGGACGCCCGCTGGGAGCTGGCGCAAGCCCGTGCCCGCTGAAAACAGGCGCGGGCACCCGCTTCCTCCCGCTGCACGCGGGCGCCAGCCCACGCCTGCTCCAGCGGCGCGAGTGCCCGCTGCACGCGCTGAGGCGCGGGCATCACATGCACCTCGAGGCACATGCACTACACGTGCCTCAGCACTATGGGCCCCCTTTTCCCTAGGGCTTCGAGCCCAGGTTTGTGGCGGCTGGCTGGTTTGCGAAAATATGATTTTAGCTCATCTTTGGACATGCGTTTGGAGGGTCAAACGGACTCCGATTGACTCGCCGTTTTTTCCTACGCGTTCACCGTTGAACGCCCTTCAATTTGATAGGTTGTATCAAGATCGAAGCTCAATGGTGAGGGAGTTAAAATTCATGAAAGTTTGTCCTTTTGTTAAGGCAAACTAACTTGATTTATTTTAACTCCAAACTTTAGTCCCACATCGGAAGTGGAGTAAAAGGGAGGGGTCAGCTGCCTATATAAATAGGGGTCTGCTCTCCTCCTCTAAACTCGTCCCAAGCTCTAGATCTGAGCGGCTCCCAAAAATGTTGGAGCACGCTCGGATCTAGGCTTAAATTAAATATTATCTTCTCCCTATAATTTCTGCCTTACTCCTGAAGGGCTCTAGCAAAGCCACGAAGGGGTTCGGATCCGATCTGAAATCTTGGCGAAGGTTCACACTCGGGTGAAACTTTCTTCGGCGCGTGGTTGGCTCGGCGACAAGAGGATTGCCCGCCTCGAGACGCGGAGCAGTTTGAGGAAGACGATGCGGTACACCTTGCCTGTGCCAAGGCAACTTCCGGGTATGTAAATTTAATTAGCATTCTTTTAATTTAATCGCAGTAGCTTAGCTCCCTCTTGGAATGGTCGGACCCATCCCAAGTTGGCAGAGATCCTGGCTAAGGGTCTTGAACCTTAGGGCCTCGTTAAATAGTTTAATGAATCTATTTTTTTTCACTGCATTCTTTTGCGTCTGTGGTCGATCCGACTTAGGACGTGCACAAAATGTGCCTTAAGGGTCCATCAAAACCTACAGTGGTATGAGAGCTTAGTTTGTATCTTGATCTAAGGACTGCGATTTTATTAATCGAAGAATGCTTTTTAAATGCATGCTAAAGTTTTAACTTTATACGTTATTGTTAAAAATGAAACTGTTTTTCATTTGAGATGTTTTTTAAAAAAATTCTTTTATGCGATAAAAATAATTTTAGAAACATGAAAATTTTTATGATGATTTTACAACGTAGTTTATGAAATAAAAATTATATGATAATTTTTATGAAACTTTTTAAGTTTTAAAATCATGGTTTTAATTTAAGTGTTAAATTATAGATGCTTGTTAATTATTTATTAGATAAATGTTTTAAATGTTGTGAGTGGGGGAGGCCTTTGGCCTCCCCACCACTTATCCCCATTACTCCACCACTCTTAATGTGGTGGAGACCTTTGGTATCCTCCATGTCTCTTGGAATACCCTATAAAGTTTAAAAATAAAGAACCATGGCTATTGGCCATGATTACTCTTCTCCAAATATCTCTTAACACGTTATCAGCACCTACGATCTTATCTTTTTAGAGCTTTTCATCACGTCTCCTCTCCAAAATCAAACCCCTAAACGCACGAAGGAATCTATTGTTGCGGCGTACCGTTGCGGCGATCCATTGCGATGATCTTGTTTGGTGTATTAGGAGCATGGATTTTATTTTCTACGGATCTTCTGTTTTTTCGATCTTCCCTAGATTTTTTAATCTAGAGATAAATGGAAAAATTGGGAAGCGTTGATTTCGAGGTCCTTGATGATGCAGGGAAAAATTACCTGAGTTGGCGAGTGGACCTGAAGTTCCACTTGCGTTCAATGGCCCTCCGTGGCTCAATTTTGGCTCCTTCGTCGGCCCCAGCAGCGGCCGATGCTTCTGCTACATCTAGCAGCACTCCTACCACTGTCTCTGATGTGGATAAGACGAAAGCCATTATCTACATTAGGAAACATATAGATCGGACCTTAAAGGTCGAATACCTAACGGTAGAGGATCCAATGGAGCCGTGGACAACGCTGGAGGAACGATATAAACATCAAATTGATGTAATATTACCACGTGCCAGTTATGAGTGGGAAAACCTCAGATTTCAAGACTATAAGTCCGTCGCTGAGTATAACTCTGCACTTCATAATATCACCTCACGCCTGAAGTTGTGCGGTGAAGAAGTGACAGAGCAACGCATGTTGGAAAAGACATTTACCTCGTTTCACGAGAAAGATGCAATCCTCATGCAGCAGTATCGTGAACGCAACTTCACGAAATTCTCTGATTTGATCTCTTGCCTTCTTAGGGCAGAGCAGAATCGAGATTTACTGCTCGCCACTCATAATTTACGTCCAGCTGGCACTGCACCTATCCCTGAAGCCCACCACGTTTCTCCCCAGAAGCGGAAAAACAAGAAGAAGGCTAAAATAACAAAGGGAAAGCTGTGATGAAGAATGGACGAGGAGCAGCACCCCCGTCCAACAACAACAATAAAGGAAAGAGAAACTTCTCATGGAAGCGTAAAGACACTGGTCAAGTGTCAATTCCTAAGAAGAACTGGGAGGATAAATGCCATAGATGTGGCATGACTGGACATTGGTCCAGAAACTGTCGCACTCCTCGCCACATTCAGGAACTATATCAGGCGAGCCAGAAGTCTCTGCCTGCAACAAACTTGGTGGCTGTTCAGCCGCCAACTATTTTCACTGCAAAAGACTTCGAGAACGACGACCTGCTCGATTGAGCTCCTTCTTTTATCTATGCATTTAAAATTCCATGTAGCTTCATCTTTAGTTTGCTTTAGTATGAACTTTTATTTTGAATGTCTTTTTACATTTACTTAAATAAAATTTCGTTTTGCTTATATAGATGAAGTATGAGTGCCTAGTGGACAGTGCCTCGACGCACACAATCCTTCGTGAACATTGCTATTTTTATAGCATAAATAAATATGACGGTCCTGTTATGACAATTTCAGGACTGTCCAAAATAATCAAAGGATCTGGTGAAGCAATACTATTGCTCCCAAACAACACAAGACTTCAGATAAAGAATGCATTATTCTCTCCTAAATCAAATAGGAATCTCGTAAGTTTCAAGGACATTCGTTTAAACGGATATCACTTAGAAACTAGAGATGAAAATAGAGTTGAATATCTGTATGTAACTCGTCAAAAAGATGGCCAGAAGACCATCTGTGAACGATTCAAGGGACTCCCGTCGGGTCTCTACCATACGTACATTCAACCAATAGAAGCCAATAGGACTGAGCACCAGACGTGCCTATCATTGCCAGAATTCCAACTCTGGCACAACAGACTTGGTCACCCTGGATCAGCAATGATGCGACGCATCATCACTGAATCCCGTGGACATAACTTGAAGAGCCTGAAGATTCTTCATAAGGGTGAATTTCCTTGTCCCCTTGTTTCAAGGGAAAACTTATAACGAGACCCTCCATCCTGAAAGTGGGATTAGAGTCTCATGGCTTCCTTGAGAGAATTCATGGAGACATTTGCAGGCCTATTCAACCCGAAGTGGCCCATTTCGATACTTCATGGTACTGATTGATGCATCAACTAAATGGTCTTACGTGTGCCTCTTGTCCACCCGCAACCTAGCTTTTCCAAAGCTATTGGCACAAATAATAAGGTTGCGGGCTCATTTCCCCGATAACCATATCAAGAAACTACGTCTTGATAATGCGGGTGAATTTACTTCACAAGTCTTCGAAGACTATTACCGGGCAACGGGTATTGAAGTTGAACATCCAGTAGCACATATTCACACCCAGAACGGATTAGTTGAGTCCCTTATTAAGAGACTCCAATGGATTGCACGTCCATTGCTTATGCAATCCCAGTTGCCAGAGGATGATTGGGGGCATGCTATTTTACATGCCGCATCACTTATTAGGATAAGACCCTCTGGAGGTCATACATTATCCCCGATGCAACTTGCATATGGCGCACCTCCGGATATCTCTCATTTGAGAGTGTTTGGTTGTGCGGTATATGTACCAATAACACCACCTCAGAGGACCAAAATGGGTCCTCAGCGTCTTCTAGGTATCTATATTGGGTTTGATTCGCCCTCTATTATCAGATACCTTGAACCCCTCACGGGGGACGCATTCAAGGCACGTTTTACTGACTGTGAATTTGATGAGAAAATTTTTCATAAACTAGGCACACAGTCTAAGAAGCCTGAAGCTACTGAGAACATTAGTTGGGACCAGAAGTCTTTGTCCCTATATGATCCGCGTACTAATCTATGTGAAGATGAGATCCTGAAGATCCTTCACATTCAGAATACAATACATCTTTTGCCGGATAAGTTCACGGACAATCAGAAGATTGTCCGTTCACACGTCCCTGTTGCTAATACGCTAGCTAGGATTGACATCCCCATAGATGGATGCAATCCACCAGCAGCAGAATTGGTTGTACCTCAATTGAAAAGAGGACGCCCACCAGGTTCAAAAGATAAAGTTCCTCGAAAGAGGAAGATTCCTGGAGATAATAAGAGTATCCCTCCACAGGATGCTAAGCTCAGACCAGCTACTTCTCCCCTCCTTATTTCCCCTGCAGAGGAAACAATAGGAGAAACATCATTAAATTTTGTACGTACTGGAGAGGTACTGGACAGACATAGCACAGCCGTCGACAACGATTTTGCGTTCGATATTGCCGTTCACGTCACTGAATATGACGATGACATCGAACCACGATCTCTAGCGGAATATAAATGCAGAGATGATTGGCTAAAGTGGGACGAGGCAATAAGAGTAGAGCTGGACTCACTCTTGAAATGCAAAGTCTTTGGACCAGTAGTCCAAACACCAGTAGGTGTAAAGCATGTGGGATATAAGTGGGTTTTCATAAGAAAAAGAAATTAAGATAATGTGATCGTTCGCTACAAGGCACGCCTTGTAGCCCAGGGGTTTTCCCAAAGACCGGGGATTGATTACGAAGATACGTATTCCCCGGTCATGGATGCGAACACATTCCAATTTTTAATAAGCCTAACTTCTCTGCAAAGCCTAGAAATGCAGCTCATGGATGTTGTGACTGCATATCTATATGGTGATATAGATAAAAAGATTTATATGAGACTTCTTGATGGGTTTAATCTACCCCCAGAGATGAAAGAGATACCTCGGGACGTATTCTCTGTACGGCTACATAGATCATTATATGGTCTCAAGCAATTGGGCAAAATGTGGTATAACAGACTTAGTGATTTCCTTGCACAACAAGGATTCACAAACAATGAAGTCTGCCCATGTATCTTTATTAAAAGAACGGGTGCAGGATTCGTCATCATAGCAGTATATGTTGATGACTTAAATCTCATAGGATCTCCTGCAGAGATCAATGAGATACTGAAAGCCTAAGACATACTTTTGAAATGAAAGACCTAGGCAAAATAAAGTATTGTCTTGGCTTACAGATTGAACACCTACGAGGTGGAATCCTATTACACCAATCAAATTATACAAAGAAACTTCTCCGTAAGTTTCATATGGATAAATGTCATCCTTTAGGTACTCCTATGGTCGTAAGATCACTAGATGTACATAAGAATCCCTTTCGGCCTCTGGAAGAGGGGGAGGAGATACTGGGTCCTGAAGTACCCTACCTCAGTGCCATTGAAGCACTTCTATATCTGGCTAACTGTACGCGTCCCGGTATAGCGTTTACAGTTAATCTCCTAGCCAGACACAGTGCAGCGCCTACAAAGCGCAACTGGAACGGAGTAAAGCATCTTCTGCGATACCTCCAGGGTTCAATAGATTTGGGTCTTTACTACCAAAGAGGTGCCTCCCCCCAATTACTTGGTTATGCCGATGCAGTTTATCTTTCAGATCCACACACGGCAAAATCACAGACAAGTTTTGTGTTTACCTACGGAGGTACTACTATCTCATGGAGATCGGTAAAGCAAACCACAACAGCTACGTCATCCAATCATTCAGAGCTCATTACGATCCATGAAGCAAGCAGAGAGTGTTATTGGCTACGATTCGTCGTCCACCACATTCTTCAATCTACTGGCCTGAAGACCGGGGATTTGGAACCAACTGTCCTGTTTGAAGAGAACGCTGCGTGCATTGCTCAACTTCAAAAGGGCTACATCAAGGACGACAGGACGAAGCACATCTCTCCCAATTTTTTCTGGACACACGAGCTAAAAGAGGACAAGCAGATTGAAGTTCAGCAGATCCAGTCCTGCAACAACTTAGCTGATCTTTTTACCAAATCATTACCAAAATGTATTTTTGTAAAACTTGTAAAAGGAATTGGTATGATACAACTGAAAGACCTACAAGTTTGAAACTTGTACGGATGAGGGGGAGTAACTTGTGTGTTGCACTCTTTTCCCTTAAGCTGTTGGTTTTTCCCACTGGGTTTTTCACAGCTAAGGTTTTAACGAGGCAAACACGATTACTCAGGATCCAGAAGTATCCACCCCCTTTAGCCTTATACGCTAAGACCAAAATAATGGATGGATAAGGGGGAGTGTTGTGAGTGGGGGAGGCCTTTGGCCTCCCTGTTGGATCCTGTGGATGGCAAACAACACTAGAAGGGGGGGTTGAATAGTGTTATGTATATAGTAAAATTTTTCGCTAGTTGATGTTAACACAAATAAAGTCCTTCTAATGTTGCCTAAGAAACCAATTAGAGCTATCTACGCTTGGTTCTTAATCAACAAAATAATCTTAAAATACACAGAGCAATTCCACAGCAGGTAGTCGACTCCCTATGAACAGTAGTCGACTCCTAGAGTATATGTGAGAACAGATAAGATTGCAAATATGAATTACAGCGAATAGAGATAAATTAATCTTTGCTGTAGATAGATGACACTTTAACTGATAAAAAAGTAAGTGCAAAAATAAACAAGCACAGATCAACAATCGCAAACAAAAAGGATTTTTATCCTGGTTCCCCGCAACCCGGGTACGTCCAGTCCCCGACCAATCCGGTACGAGATTTCTACTATCTGCCTTGGCAAATACAAGTACCTAGTCTCAACCAGGATTTCCTACCACAACACCTAGACTTGTCTAGGATTTACTCTTGCCTCACAACCCGAGGACTTTGCAACTGGCAACAACTAGACTTGTCTAGTGTTCCAACAATCAACACAATGAGAATTTATCCAATACACCACAATAAAAGATGGAGATTGGTTTATACACCCGATTCTATAGCCAATCAAAGTTTAGACACATTTGTGTAGTGGCTTGATAGAATGATAGTCTAGATCACACAAAGATACGAGAGAAGTTCTTTGTGATCTAGATCTTTTCAAAAAATCCTTTAAATAAAATAAAGAGAATAATGGTAAGGATTTTGAAAACGTTTTAGCCAATAAAAATAAGAGTATGATCTTCAAAAGAATTTATAAAAGAATATTGCAAGATCAAATAAAATCAAATTGGCTAGAGAGAAAATGAGAGCTTTGAATTCAAGAGAGTTTTCACAAGAGATTGATTTTCAATGTTGTGTCTTCACAAAAGAATTTAGCTCTTATTTATAGGGAAAAACTGAGATTTGAATTTCAAATTTTCGTTGACTTTTGTCCCAAAAATTACGGAGTAAATTGCTCAACGAATTTCAAAATTCAAATTCAAAAACGTCTGAAATTTACAGCTGGTAGTCGACTCCCTCATATAGGTAGTCGACTCCCAGAGGGTTCCAGGAGTTCTTGATCTCTGACAGGTAGTCGACTCCCTACTTTTGGTAGTCGACTCCCAGAGGAGTTTTTCCTGCTGCTCTTCTAGTCAGACGAGTAGTTAACTCCAGGGTGCGTGGAGTTTCACTACGAAAATTATGGAGTGACTAGAAAAAGCTCTCGAAAATATTTTGAAGATAATTAAAAGTATTTTCGAAATTGTTTGTGTGTGTGTGTTTTTGTCTATTTGATATGGCTTTAACAAATACCCTAAAAAGACACGACACACTCACTATGGACTCAGAACATGTCTTCGGAAGTTTGGTCAATTTGGTGAAGCGAAAACGAGCTTCTCTTTGTGCTTTTTGTTCTGTTTGAGCTTGAGCTTCATCACTTGAGTTTAGTCATGTTCGTCTTTGTCTTTGAGCGTTGAAGTGTGCTTCTTTGAGTATGAGTAGAGCTTCGCAAATTCTGCACATCTTAAGTGTAGTGTAGTTAGTACACTAAGCTTTCATTTGGTGTGCTCATCATCAAAATCACTTGCGGTGGACTTCAATTTCCATCACTCCCCACCACTTATCCCCCCATTACTCCACCACTCTTAATGTGGTGGAGACCTTTGGTATCCTCCATGTCTCTTGGAATACCCTATGAAGTTTATAAATAAAGAACCATGGCTATTGGCCATGGTTACTCTTCTCCAAATATCTCTTAACATTAAACATGTTGTTCTATTTAATTGTTAAATAGTTGGATGCCTATTTTTATGCGATAAAATTAGAGTAGTTTATGTTTTAATGGCCATGATTTATTATGTGATAATTGATGAAACATTTTATGTTAGCCATTAAAAACCTGTTTAAAATTTATAAGATAAATTTTAAATGACATGTTATGTTTTAATAATCATTACAACTTTTAAAAAAACCTAATTCCTGATTAGGGGTAGTCCTCATTAACGACGATTATTATTTTAATCTTTTCAATAATAATTCTCATTAAATGACTACACTTTTAAAGTGTTGAAAATGATTTATTAAAATCCTAATGTTGATTAGGGTAGCACGTTGAACAACGAGAACCTTATAGCTGATAAGGATTTAATAAAAGTTATTAAACAAATCCTTATCAACTAGTTGATATGATTAATTAGTTGTTAATAAAAGACTTTTAGTCTATGGCACGCATATAAAAATGACAAGCTTCATTCAATGGACCATGATCCGGTCAATGTGCTTGGCTAAGTTTGTTGGATCACCCTAGCTAGACTAGGGGATGAGTGATCCTGGCTTAGTCAATTTCCTGGCTGTGTCCGCTGGACCGCAATGACACGAATCATGATTATATGACACCATGGACTATATCTAGTCAATTACGTTAAAAATCTTTTTCAAGATTAGCCGTAGCCCTCCTTGTTTTAAGGGTTGGCAACTATAGGACCCATGTTCCAGTTGTTCAGCTACACTCAAGCTGTGACATGGCAACCTTGTAGAAACCAACTTCTTAAATACATATGATGTAATCTTGATTTGACCCAAATCGTCGTGTCGTGAATACACCGAGTGCCAGCGTAAGTTAATCTAATGATGTAGTCTAAACTTGACCCAAACCGTCGTGTCGTGAATACACCAAGCGCCGGCATAAGTTAGGCTAGACAAGAAAACAAGGGTCCGACTAGACTAGTCATTGTGATTTGGATGAGCACACTCATGATCACAAATGGCTAGGGGTAAAAACCGATAAGAGAATCATATATGATATGATTGATGAAGAGTCATCTACCGATCGCAGAGTCGAGCAGTTTGTTGAGACACACTCAAGGTTGTAAGACTCAGGGTGGTTGGATCTGTTTCCCATCAATTTAATTTTAATTAAATCGTTCATTTATTGGCTTAAAATAATCGCGAAAATGGTGGGAGGATATAGTTAGATAAAAGCCATTCTATCTATATTAATATTGAACATATGCTAAACTAAGGTAAGTTCTGTGTTTACCGATGGAATCCAAATATGACATTCTAAGCTAACTGGTCAAATAGGTTGGTTAATGGAATATCAAGTTAAATTCTAATTGATAGAATAAACTATATTCTCGTTGACATTAAAATGACCTTCTTAAGGACGGACTTAAGGAATATGATTTCATTAAGTTCTGAGTCCAACTAATAAATGCACGCCACATGTCACTCGTCTCTATATAGGGCAGCTGGAACATATTGATGTTCAAAAGCAAGTTTCTCCATACAATTTGTTGAGCGACACTCAAGGTTGTATGTAAAGCAGGTTCAATCCGCAAGGTTCGAAAAGTCGATCAAACTGTTTGAATCGAATATGAGTGCATGAGTAGTGCAAGACTATGTATCCCAACCGGATCTTGAGACGAGCAACTTGTTGAGCTACACTCAAGGTTGCAAAGCTCAGGCATTTGAATACATAAGATGCTTGCATAGCTATTTAATTTTTTAGTTGAGACGTTCAATATCTAAATGAGATTTAGAAAAGGAAGAATGCACTCCGGAAAGTCAAATTGAGAAAGATAGTTTTATTTTTATCATTAGTAAAGGCATATGTATGAGGAACTGAATATGTGACATATTTGATGTCACGATTTCAGAAGAATTGTTATACAAAAGGAAAACACATTTTGGCAAATGTCGTCACATTGCTTCTGAAGCAATGAGTAATATGTATAACATAATATATTAAATGTTAATATATGAATTCGCAAGATATTAATAAACTTATATGGCAAAATAGACTATGCCGTATCAAAGAGACTAAGTTTCACAAGTCACATAAAGAGGGGTCTGACCTCTCGTATTATGAAGTCTACGGACACTTGTGAATCTTATTCTCAAAGGTATGATGGCCGAAATTCCTTCTGTAAGACAGTGGGAGAGCGAGTTGTTGAACTCGCAGTCTTATAAATACTGATGTACCCAGACCCAAGTCTAAGTTAGCTAGGATAAGTTGTTCTTATTCTATTGAGACACGTGTTCTTGATAAAACACAAGTCTAATAAAATAGAGAACAAAATGACAGAAGTATTTGAAATGATTCGATTAGATCGAAAAGTCAAATACTTATCTGTATAAATCTTGCGAAATTAAAAGAAAATGTGATTTCTCTTAGGTCAAGTCTCTTAACATATTGGATGTGTTGGAGAGCATAAATCGCACTTTGTTAGACATAGTGCGACTCATAGCAAAGTGACTGAGTTACAATCCTCCTTCTGGGTTAAGTTCCAGATTATAATGCCTAAGATCTTGATAAGGTTCTGAGAGGACCTTATTAATAAGATATTCATTAAATCAATAGTTAGGAAGTTGTGGAATTACTCGAGTCTCGTGAGACGAAGAGTCGAGTTAGACATCATAGTCGATGATGACTTAGTCAACTTCCATGATGTAATTCGGAGTAGAGTATCTAATTAATAACTTGATGTAATCAGAAAAGGTTCGTGCACATAATATAAAGTATGGACTTTAGTTTATGTGCCCAACGAAAATGTTTCTTAATGTCTGTAAGTAAATCTTCAAGTTAGAAGTTAGGTGTAGAAAGAAAGTAGTTGAGTACAACTTGTGTTGGCTGAGAATGGTTTTCATCCTAACTCCTATAAACGGATTATGATGAAACTATCTCGCCAACAGATTTGTACAGATCTACTCGGACCGAACTCGATGTTAATACTCATGATGACCATGAAAACTGCAGCATTCATTTATAGTTCGTTTTTCTAAAATATGATTTGGAAGAACAAACTTATATGAATTTTTCCAGAGAGTTTTCAAGCTCAGTGGGAGCGAATAAAATACATGCGAGGAATCAAGCGGCTGAAACATATTTTTGACAAAGTGGTCAAAAGAGTTTGACACTTTTGAATATGAACCATCTAAAATGACCAGTAACTATATTTAAATTATTATCGTAATGTACGATGAGCTGGATGAGATCCAGGATAATTAAATGGATTCCGTAGGACCAAAGGAATTATTTGAATGAAATTCAAATGGTTGGTCCAATATGAACATAGAAACCCCTTAAAGTCTATACAATAGACGGTTTTAGCAGATCCACTCGCGAAGGCTCTACCACATGAAGTCTAGACAGACTTATGTGTAAACAGTATGAGATACCGGGATAAATGGGCCTAAGTGCATGTGGAAGATGTAGCGAGATAGGTATGCCCTCGAGGAAATTTATCTCTGTGTAATTATACAAACATCTTGTTCGAAATAACAGTAAGCTGTTTGGTATAAATTCATCTAAGTTAATCATAATGCAGTTATCATTAAACATTAACTTAGGTAAAGTCCTGAGACTTAATACAAGGTCAAACATTTATCGAGATGAGTATCTCGATCATGGAGAAGTGCTTGACCATTAGTAGCATAAGTCTAAAAGAGTTCGTGGTCATAGATGTTTCGAGAAAAGGATATCGAAACATCGGATAGACCATTGTGTCTTAGTCTTCACCGTATAACAGTGACGATGATCTCATGATCGTTTGACTTGGTGAAGTTGAAGACGAGACACATGTGCTCATTAGAGAATGAGTTCACTGAACGACCCATCAAGAGTTGTCGTATGGTTATGATTGACCAATCTGTCAATGATAACTTTTAGTGATGATAGGCAAGTTGGTCTTATGACTTGAGGTCATTGTACGAACCTGTGCGTGAACGGTGTGACTTAGATCACTGACCTAACTTCGAGGCTAGGTCTGTCGAAAGGTCTTTGGTTGGGTGACATTTGAAGCGTACGAGGAGAGTAATGGCCAAGAGAGGATTCGTCTCTCCCGGTCAATGGGAGTTAGTGTCGTAGAGTTAGTTCGTTCTTTAGTGAAAACTCTGGCCAGAGTATGTTGGAAGAAGTCCAACATTATTTGACTAAAGATCGATGGAAACTAACCGGATTCGAGTTATTGGGGTTGACAGCTTGACCGTACCCTAGAATTGAACTAGACGACATAGTTTATACGAAGAGACTAAAACTGCGGAATTCATCACGGACACAGTCAGGGTGGTCCCGACAATACTCATGTCGATGAGTTAACCACATAAGTATGATACTGAAACAGGGACGGCAACTGCTGCTCGTGGTCACTGCCATCTGGGGCTTCGAGCCCAACTTGTAGTAGGGTCAGGCTGTAGGGTCTCACACAGAGTTCGACCTTCGTCTAGTAATATGTAGAAACATTAGGGAGAATATGCATTTGATGCAAGGGATAGAAAACCGCAAAGAGTTTGCAGTTAGCTCCTGCATTCGGGATAAATGATACTGAGTGCAAGTGGGAGATGTTGAGGGATGTATGCCCTCAGATCATTTGTATGTGATGCAAATGATAATTTTAAGCTTAGATAAGGACTATTTTGCATATGATGCAAACTGGGTTAAATGTGTCGTAAATTGTTTACGACCATATTTAATGAGATAAATGCAAGAAAAAGTTTACCTGGATGACGGGATCATCCCGCTCCAAACGCAGGTTCAAACTACGTCAAAAACGGAGTCCAAATGCTTAAGTTAGAGCCAAAACAGCTAAAGGAGCCCAAATGGGTCAGCCCAACAGGTTTGGGCTGAACCCAGCCTGTAGGCGGGCGCGGATGCCCGCTGGGAGCGGGGGCAAGCCCGCGCCCGCTGAAAACAGGCGCGGGCGCCCGCTTCCACCTGCTATAAGCGGGCGCCAGCACGCGCCCGCTTCAGCGGGCACAGGCGCCAGCTGCACGCGCCTCAGCGCAGTGGGCCTCCTCTTCCCTAGGGCTTCGAGCCCATGTTTGTGGCGGCTGGCTGGTTTGCGAAAATATGATTTTAGCTCATCTTTGGACATGCGTTTGGAGGGACAAACGGACTCCGATTGACTCACCGTTTTTTCATACGCGTTCACCATTGAACGCCATTCGATTTGCTAGGTTGTATCAAGATTGAAGCTCAACGGTGAGGGTGTTACAATTCATGGAAGTTTGGCCTTTTGTTAAGGCAAACTAAGTTGATTTATTTTAACTCCAAACTTTAGTCCCACATCGGAAGTGGAGTAAAGGGGAGGGGTCAGCCGCCTATATAAATAGGGGTCTGCTCCCCTCCTCTAAACTCGTCCCAAGCTCTAGATCTGAGCGGCACTAAAAAATGTTAGAGCACACTTGGATCTAGGCTTAAATTAAATAATCTCTTCTCCTTATAATTTCTGCAGTACTCCTGAAGGGCTCTAGCAAAAGCCACGAAGGGTTCGGATCCGATCTGAAATCTTGGCGAAGGTTCACACTCGGGTGAAACTTTCTTCGGCGCGTGGTTGGCTCGGCGACAAGAGGATTGCTCGCCTCGGGACGCGGAGCAGTTCGAGGAAGACGGTGCTGTACACCTTGCCTGTACCAAGGCAAGGTTCCGGGTATGTAAATTTAATTAGCGTTCTTTTAATTTAATCGCAGTAGCTTAGCTCCCTCTTGGGATGGTCAGACCCATCCTAAGTTGGCAAAGATCATGGCTAAGGGTCTTTAACCTTATGGCCTCGTTAAATAGTTTAACGTATCTATTTTTTTCCGCTGCATTCTTTTGCGTTTGTGGTCCATCCGACTTAGGACGGGTACAGAATGTGCCCTAAGGCTCCATCAAAACCATACAGAAACCCCCTGCTCTTTATATATAGCATATAAATGAGCGTATACATATAAGATATATTAGATACTGTCTTATTTATAAGATAAGCCTGTTATGAATAGGCCCATGAGACCCATTGGGTATCCGACCCACCATTGAAAGCTATAAATAAGAGGGTAGGGGGCTCTTAACCCTCTACACCTATTTCCCTACTTTTCCTTTCACAACACGTTATCAGCACGATCACACTCGTTGGAAAAGGTGGTGACGCGCGAGGAAGGAGATCCATCAACCGCTCAGTCTAATAAGATCGTAATCTTCTCAACGGGGAGCGAAAAGGGCATCCTTCACCAACCGTCGTCTAGATTCCCTTGTCAAATCTAGAGGTAAATATCAAAACTTTTTAGATCTAAACTTGCGTTTCACATAGATCTGCATGTTTTAGGATTAAAAAGTTTAAAAATACGGTAAAATCACATTTTTATTTAGATCCGCATGTCTAAAAACAATAAAAATCAGTTTTTTAGAGATCTAAATGCTTGAAAAATCTGTTTTTTACCCACCAACCTTGATCTATATATCGCATGCCCGAAGGGCGAAACGGCGGCGCTCCATAAGCGCCGTCGGCGGCTAAAATGCCGCGGCCAACGGCCGCGACCAGCGGCCGTGGCCCGCCGTCGCGGCGGCGCGCCGCGGGCCCCCTAGGGTTTTTCGGAAACCCGAGCCCTATACGAGCCTATTTTCGGGGGAGGCCCAATTAACCATAATGGGTTGTTTTCATGGCCCAAAAAGCCTGAAAATTAGCCCATTTACACAATAATTTTTCTTTTTATTTTTGGCCCCAAAAGCCCAAAATAATTAAAGAAATTTTAAAACAAGGGTTAAAGCGGAAAAATAAAACATTAATAATATGGATCAAAGGTAAAAAGTTTTTCAAAATTTTTTTAGCACGTCACTCACTATTTAGATTATTTTACATGCCTGTGAAATGATTATCTGCGTGGTTGTATATTTTCCATATATTATCTGCGTGGATGTGCGATTAGGCTATGTTTTTAGGGATCAGCCAGGTTTCCGACATCTATTCTTTTCTGTAATTTTTTCTTTTTGAGAGAAATTTGTAAATGAGGAAATATTTGTAAAAGGAAGACCGGAGGACACCAAAAAGGAGCTGAAGGCGTATGCACAAAGAAGAAAGGGGCTTCTCTCTGAAGTTCCCGAGTTGTATTTATTCTTTCATGCAATTTTTTTTATGTAATTTCGGACTGTCTTTTTCGTTTCGGTGTCGGCTGGCTGATCCCCATAGTCCTAAGTTATTTTCATTGCTTATACATTAAATGCGTGGATGTTAACTATTTTCATGCTATGTTAATGTTACAATGAAACTGTTAAAAAGCATGCGTGGATATTAATCTCTTTTAATTATTCATGCTATGAAACTGTTAAAAAGCATGAGTGGATGTTAAGTTTTTCTTTAATAATCCTAACTCGGATCCTGAAGAATCCACCTCTTATTCAATGTTGGTTGGATAAGGAAAAGTGTTATAAATAGGCCCAGGAGGCAACCACATTGACTCTAGATCCAGAAGTATCCACCCCTCGACACATCCCCAAATCAGGGGAAGTTATGGAGCATTGTACTCTTTTCCCTTCGCTATCGGTTTTTTCCCACAGGGTTTTTCATAGCTAAGGGTTTTTAACGAGGAAGTTACACCTAACTTGGATCTCGAAGTATCTACCCTTTAAGATACTCATTATCTCCAATGCAACTAGCACTTGGAGCCCCACCAATTGTCTCACACTTGAGAATATTTGGTTGTGCAGTATACGTCCCCATAGCACTACCACAAAGGACAAAGATGGGTCCACAACATCGCCTAGGCATTTATGTTGGGTTTGATACCCCCTCCATAATTAGATTCCTAGAACCCCTTACGGAAGACGTTTTCAAGGCACGTCTAGAAGACTGTGAATTTGATGAAACATCATTTCCAAGACTAGGCTCACAGACAAAGAAGCCCGAAGCTTCAGACTGTATCACTTGGGATACAAAGACATTATGTCACTTTAATCCGCCCACAAGCCAGTGTGAGGAGGAGGTCCTGAAGATTCTCCACATCCAAAACACTGTCCATCTCTTGCCGGACAAATTTACTGACAACCAGAAGATTGTCAGATCACATGTCCCTGATGCTAACACTCCAGCTAGGATTGGCATACCACAAAATGGATGCAATCCGCCGGCAGCAGAAATGGTTGGACCTCTCAAAAAGAGAGGGCGACCACCGGGATCCAAGGACCAAGTCCCTCGAAAGAGTAGGACCATTGGTAATGGTAAACAAATACTACCACAGGATGCTACTGTAAGCCCTGCTACCCCATCTCTCCCAAACTCTCAAACAGAGGAAAAACTGGGAGAAAATGAAGTTTCGATACACTATGTACGAGCTGGGGAGTATTGGGACAGAAAGAGTACAACCATAGATGACACATTTGCGTGTAATATTGCCATCAACGTCGCGTACTGTGACGATGATATTGAACCACGCTCTCTGATAGAATGTCAAAGCAGAGATGATTAGCCAAAGTGGAAAGCGACAATAGGAGTGGAGTTGGATTCACTCACCAAACGCAAGGTCTTCGGACCTATAGCCCAGACACCAAAAGGTGTAAAACCTATGGATTACAAATGGGTATTTGTTAGAAAACGAAATGAACAAAACGAGATCGTTCGCTACAAAGAAAGGCTTGTTGCGCAGGGTTTTACCCAACGTCCAGGAGTGGATTTTGAAGCCACATACTCCCCGGTCATGGACGCGATCACCTTCCGATTCTTCATTGGCTTAACAGCCCAAGAGGGTTTAAATATGCAGCTTATAGACGTCGTGACTGCATACCTATATGGCAACTTAGACCGAGACATCTATATGAGATTGCCTGACGGTTTTTTTTTGTCAGCAGCACTAAAAGAGAGACAACGTGACATCTACTCAGTGAAACTGCAAAGATCATTGTATGGTCTAAAACAATCCGGAAGGATGTGGTATAACAGACTGAGCGACTTCCTTACTAAACAAGGATTTACAAATGACCCAGTCTGTCCTTGCATCTTTATAAGAGCAAAGGCAACATGATTTGTCATTATAGCCGTTTATGTGGACGACTTGAACCTCATCGGATCTCCACATCATTTGAAGAGATCGCCGAGATTTCTAGAAGCCTGACAGAAACATTCGAGATGAAAGACCTCGGAAAGTCAAAATTCTGTTTAGGCCTTCAAATAGAGCATCTTAACGATGGGATCCTGTTACATCAGTCAACTTACACATCGAACTTACTCAAAAAGTTTCAGATGGATAAGTGCCACCCCCTCAGCACCCCAACGGTCGTCAGATCATTGGATGTGCATAAAGACCCCTTCCGGCCGCTGGAAGAGGGGGAGGAAGTACTAGGCCCTGAAGTGCCATATCTAAGTGCTATCGGTGCACTCCTTTACCTAGCTAACTGCACTCGCCCTGACATAGCATTTGTAGTCAACTTACTAGCCAGATATAGTATTACACCTACACAGCGGCACTGGGCCGGAGTTAAGCATCTTCTGCTGTAATGACCGGTGTTTGTAATAAATATTTTATATGAATAATATTGAATTTCCCTTTCTTGTATGTTTTCCTCGGTTGAATCCTCACATTTTAGCTTAATAACGCCGTAATTCTAGAGTTAGAACGATCCTAGAAGCCATAGAGTCTTTCCCGAAGCTTCGCACTTCGTTTCGGCACTTCTGGTGCATCTTAGTTGGTTCACGAAGGAGAACCAACCGACTAGAATGAGATCTAGTTGGTCGGTAATCCTTCATGGACCGACTAGTTCAACGTATTATAAATAGCCGAGTTACTGTTTGTCGTTAGTCGGTCTAAGTTCAACCTTCGACTGACTAGTTCTCAAACTAGTCGGTCAAGCATTGTACTCAGACCGACTAATTCTGAGTTTCACTGAACAGTAGAGTTACTGTTTGTCGTTAGTCGGTCTAAGAACGATTTCCGACCGACTAGGTTGCAAACTAGTCGGTCAGCTGTTGTTCTTCAACCGACTAATTCTTGTACAGTCTTTTCTACAGTAGTTACTGTATATTTTTAGTCAGTTAAGAGTTGCTCTTCAACCGACTAGTTCTAATTCTTGTACCTTTTGATTGCATTTTAGTCGGTCAACGTTGGTCGACCGACCGACTAGTTCTTAAACTAATCGGTCACCAGTTGTGCTTTGACCGACTAATTTAGTTGACCTGTACCAAAACCTATTCTCGGTTTGCCATTTAGTCGGTCTACGTTAGACGACCGACCGACTAGTTCCTAAACTAGTCGGTCAACCACTCTTCTTTGACCGACTAATTGACCCTGAAACCCTAGATCTATTTTCCAGCCGTCATTTTATTTTTTATTTAATCCGTCGATTCTATCATTCTTCATTCATTCTTTCTGAGCCAAGATCATTCACAAATCATCCCTAAACTTTCCCAAATCATTTCTTTCATCCTTGGAGGTTCTTGCTCGCCGTATCTCGCGCCGGTTACCGATCTAGGTCGCCGAGATCTCGTTTTCGGCCATAGTTTCCCGGGATCGTTCTTCGTCACCAAATCAAGATCTGTTTTGGTGTCTTCCATCTGCTACT
Organism: Scilla litardierei; assembly: GCA_030789695.1. Taxonomy (NCBI): domain Eukaryota; kingdom Viridiplantae; phylum Streptophyta; class Magnoliopsida; order Asparagales; family Asparagaceae; genus Scilla; species Scilla litardierei. The sequence continues at coordinate 400,851,215 of CM061142.1, read as the reverse complement.
CTACGGTTAGTAATCCTAATCTCGTAACCTCTTTTAACCCACACCGTAAACTAGAAACCCTAAATTAAAAATGGATTATTAGACATAGGATTTCAATGGAAAACGATTTAGAACTTCCGTCTAATCTTTATTTTGCCATAAACAGCGAATTCATCTACCGTAGGACATCGTTCTCGTTACTCACGTCGATCAACAATTCAGTAACAGGCAAGTGAAACTTGCCAACCCTTCTTTAGGCCATGTTTTAGGCCAATTCCTTGTACTAGCGTGAAAGAGACTAGATCGTGAAATGATAGCGATCTAGGCGCAACTTTGAGATCTAGCTTGACAACGAAGCTAGATCCGACACCTTGCCATATCATTCATGCATAGATATCTGCCATGTTTAAATTCCTTAACTGTACGCATTTGAATTGTTAACTGCCATGCATTGCATCTTACATGTCATCCTAGTTAAACTTGCATCGTAGCACACGCTACACTACATGTACCAAATCCATGTTTCAGTGTTACCGGCTAGGCACCCGTTATGCGGGCATAACCCTACGCCATCCGTGTTAAAAACACTTCCTGGCTCGTGATCCAGAAGCGAGCATTCCGTGTTCGGGGGTAATGCCCTGGCTCGACACACGTGGAGGGGTAGGGATAAACGATCACTTGAGCGTAAGAGTTGGCCCGTCCAACCACTCTAGCCAAAGGGCGGAATCTCTGTGCACGACGTGATTACAATTCCAGTACTTGTTTTTACTTGTTTACTTGCCATGCCATGTCATTTGTCATTTTATATCCATGTCATACTTTACTTTAGAACTGTTAGGTTGCTTTACTTTTATAGTTTCCTTGCACAAGTCTTTTAGACTTGCTGACATGTGCCCCTTCTCTTTGGGTGACGCATGTTAGTTGCTGAACCAGAGACAGTTGTGGAGGGTGACGAGTACGTGGAGTTCGTGCCCGAACCTGTTGGTGACGTGGAGTACGAGGACACCGGTGATCAATCTTAGAGACCTCCCGTACTTTTCTTGTTAGCTGTGGTTGTCGGTGAGTAGCACCGTTTTGTTAGACACTGTTGGCCATGTTAGGCCTTTTGCTTTTGACTCTTTTGTTGCCTGGTGGCATTTCTGGTTGTGGATTTTTGTCGACCATGAGTTGAATAAATGCTATATTATTCTTCTCTTTTGCTATTATTATTATTGTTGTTCTGAGTCACTTTACAGGGACCTGCTACTTCGTTTTATTTGACGCTTATCGGACTTGCGTCTTTGCAGCTTCAAGTTCGTGCGGACATTCTCACGCTTCGCCTTCATGTTTTTGGGAAGCGGGACGTGACAGGTTACTTTGGTGGCCCATGCAGGTCTAATTTTTCTGTAACTGTGACTTAATCGGAATAATAATAAGAATTATAGAAAGTCCAATAAAAAAAATTCAACACCGCGTCATAAGCAAAGAGTTTGATCTGTCCCGTTTTTCCTGTGTTAATAGATGGCTGGGAGACGGAATACCCGTGCTGGTGGTGGTGTGCCCCCTCGCGACCAGGAGCCGGACCGGGAGCCCACTGCCGGAGAGATGATGAGGATGATGCATCAGATGATGCAGATGCAGCAAGAAATTCTGCAGACTGTCCGTAATGTTCCGCCTGCTCGTGCAGCGCCGGCTGTCCAGGCTGCCCCTCGCTTCGAGCCTGGAGCGAAGCAATTTCGGGAGCTGGGTCCCGCTTACTTCGATGGGACCGAGGGACCCCTGGCTGCAGATGAGTGGACCAGGAACATGGAAGATAATCTGAAGATGTCGAAGGTCGACCCGACTGGATGGGTTGATCTGGCGAAGCGGCAGCTAAAGGACAACGCGAGGAACTGGTGGGATGCCGAGGAGGAGTTGCTGGAGGAGCCTATTACTTGGGCTACCTTCAAGTCCAGGTTTGATGAGGAATATTTTCCTAAGGCCGCCAGGAGGGAAATGGCTCAGCGCTTCATTGATTTGAAGCAAGGGAATTTGACGGTGGACCAGTACCACCAGGAATTTACGAGGCTGAGTCGTTTTGCACCGAAGATGGTGCAGGATGCTGAGGAGAGAGCCCAGAGGTTTCTGCAGGGGCTTTCGTTGGATCTGCAGAGCTATGTCACTTCTTCTGATGCGGAGACTTACTAGAAGGTTCTGATTGCGGCGAAGAGACAGGAGAGGATTGTGAATCAGAAGAGGGGACAGATTTTTGGCACTGGGAAGAGGCCTATGGAGCAGGCCAGAGCAGTGGTGAGACCGGGGCACGGGCCCAACCAGCCTGTGCAGTTTAAGAGGCCCGGAGGACCTCCTACCTTGAAGACTTGCAATTTCTGTGGCAAGACAGGGCATGTCAAGGAGCAGTGCTAGAAGATGCTGGGGCAGTGTTTGGTTTGTGGTGATCCTGCGCACACCATAAAGGACTGTTCGAAGTCGAAGCAACCGTGGAGGGCACCTGTTGCAGCTCAGCCGTTGCAGCAGAGGGCACCTGTTCCTGCTGGACGTGGAGCGCCTCTCGTTCCGCAGAGGCAGGCCTTTCAGCAGGCTGTCCAGCCGAGACGACAGGCGTTCCTGATGATTGCTGCTGAGACCGAGACGCTGGATGAGGTTATTGCAGGTAACTTTCTATCTAGCAGTTTCTTTCTTAGTCAGTTTGGTTGTTAGATTTGATTAGCTGTTTGCATATGTTTGATTGCTAGAATAGAATTTGATTGTTAGACTGTCTGCTAGGTGTGATCTTGGTCTGTGCTTTTCCTGCACGAGTTCTCTTTGACTCTGGTGCATCCATGTGCATCATTTCTCGGAGCTTCGTGGAGAGGCATTCCTTGTCGACTTCCTCTCTTCCCCAGAGTTGGAACGTCGTTACAGGGAATGGTGTGATCTCGATGCATCGTGGGTGCAATTCTTGCCCGTTGGTGGTCTGTGGACACGAGCTGTATGCTGACTTTATTGTCCACGACATCATCAATTACGATGCAGTGCTTGGGATGGATTGGCTTGCGAGCTTCTATGCTACGATCGACTGTCGGAGGAAGAAGGTGGTGTTCGAGATTCCCGGACATCCAGTGTCTGGGTTCAGCCGTGGTAGCAGTTCGCTTGGTCCGGTCAGGTTTCGGGCCAAGCCGGTGGAGGCTGTAACTATGCTGATGGAGCAGGGTAGGCCTGCTGTAGTGTGTGATTTTGATGACGTCTTCCCCGAGGAGATGTCTGGTCTGCCGCCCGATCGAGCTCTGGAGTTTTCGATTGACCTGATTCCGGGAGCGCAGCCCATTTCGAAGGCACCTTACCATATGGCTCCGACGGAATTGGAGGAGTTGCGGAAGCAGCTGGATGAGCTCTTGCAGAAGGGTTACCTTTAATCCCAGTGTGTCTCCGTGGGGAGCACCGGTCCTGCTGGTGAGGAAGAAGGACGGTTCGCGTCGCATGTGCGTGGATTATCGAGGGCTGAATACGGTGACTGTGAAGAATAAGTACCCATTGCCGCGGATTGATGATATTTTTGATCAGCTGGGAGGATCGAGAGTATTTTCCAAATTGGACCTGAGGAGTGGATATCACCAGCTGAAGGTGAGGAAGGAGGACATTCCGAAGACGGCTTTCAGGACGAAGTGTGGTCACTACGAGTTCGTGGTTATGCCTTTTGGTGTGACCAACGCGCCCGCAGTATTTATGAACCTGATGAACTTGATCTTCTATGACTATCTAGATAAGTTTGTCGTTATCTTCATTGACGACATTCTAATCTATTCTAAGTCAGAGGAGGAGCATGCGTCGCACTTGAGGACGGTATTGGAGATTCTGAGGAGGCATCGGTTGTATGCCAAGTATTCGAAGTGTGAGTTCTGGCTGGATAGAGTGGCTTTTCTGGGGCATGTGGTGACTGGTGATGGGATTTCGGTGGATCCTGAGAAGATTAGGGCTATCAGAGAATGGCATGTTCCGCAGTCAGCGTCTGAGATCCGGAGTTTCCTTAGACTTGCAGGTTATTACCAGCGATTCATCAAGGATTTCTCCCGTATTGCCGAGCCGATGACCAGGTTGACGCGGAAGGATGTATCTTTTGATTGGTCCGTTGGATGTGAGGAAGCTTTTGGTGTTCTGAAGGAGCGGTTGATGTCTGCCCCTGTTCTTGCTGTGCCCGACCGGAGTGGAGGATTCGAGATCTTTTGCGATGCTTCTGGCAAAGGTCTTGGATGTGTGTTGCATCAGCATGGGCACGTGGTTGCGTATGCTTCTCGTCAGCTTAAGGCTCACGAGAAGAATTACCCGACGCATGATTTGGAGTTGGCTGCTGTCGTGTTTGCGCTGAAGATTTGGAGGCACTTCTTGCTGAGTGAGAAAGTGAAGATTTTCACCGATCACAAAAGCTTGAAGTACATTTTCACACAGAAGGAGCTCAACATGCGACAATGTCGGTGGTTGGAGCTCATGGCAGACTATGAGATCGAGTTGCAGTATCACCCGGGTAAAGTGAATGTGGTTCCTGATGCGTTGAGTAGGCTTCCGGTGGTGATGTTGCTGATTTCGCAGTGGAGATTGCAGCAAGATTTTTGCGAGTCTGGAGTTGAGGTGGTTCTACCTGGAGAGACTTCTTCGTTGATGTGTATGCAGATACAGTCGACGATCGTGGATCGGATCAAGGCTGGGCAGAGTGGTGATCCGAAGTTGGTAAAGATTCGAGAGATGGTGGAAGCGGGTCTGCGGACTGATTTCGTGATTCACGAGGATGGCTCGCTGAGGTTTGGAGCCAGGTTGTGTGTGCCTGCAGGAGATATCAGAGAGGAGCTGTTGGTGGAGGCACACAGTTCGCCGTATTCTGTGCATCCTGGTGGGACCAAGATGTACAAGGATCTTCGTTTGAATTTCTGGTGGCATGGGATGAAGAGGAGCATGGCTCGGAGTGTGGCCAAGTGCTTGGTTTGCCAGCAGGTTAAAGCGGAGCATCAGCGTACGACGGGGTTGCTACAACCGCTTCCGATTCCGGAGTGGAAGTGTCAACACATCACTATGGACTTCGTGACTGGACTACCTCGGAGTCCGAAGCAGAATGACGTGATTTGGGTAATCGTAGACCGATTGACCAAATCCGCGCACTTTATTCCGTTCCGAGTAGGACAGTCCACTGAGGCGCTGGCGATGAGATATATGGAGGTAAACTCTTTTACTTTCCATTTTCATTTCCTTTCCCTAGAATAATTAGTGATGTAATGTGTTCGTGCAGGAGATCGTTTGACTGCACGGAGTCCCTGTGAGTATCGTGTCGGACAGAGACACGAGATTCACGTCTCAGTTCTGGCAGAGTCTGCAGAAGAGTTTGGGTACGAGTCTGAGTTTCAGCACGGCGTACCATCCGCAGACGGATGGCCAGTCCGAGAGGACGATTCAGATCTTGGAGGACATGCTGAGGGCGTGTATGTTGGAGTTTAAGGGTTTGTGGGAGGACCATCTACACCTGGTGGAGTTCTCTTATAATAACAGCTTCCAGGCGAGTATTGGCATGGCACCATTCGTTGCGCTATACGGAAGGAAATGTCAATCGCCACTGAGTTGGGATGACGTTGGAGATCGGGAGCTGTTGGGACCTGAGATGATCGTGGAGGCTGTGGATGTTGTCAGAAACATTCGGGAGCGGTTGAGGATTGCTCAGGACCGTTTTAAGCATTGGGCTGATGCGAAGCGGCGTCCGTTGGAGTTTCAGCCTGGTGATCACGTGTTTCTGAAGATTTCCCCGAATCGAGGAGTGATTCGCTTTGGGAAGCGCGGGAAGCTGAGCCCGAGATACATTGGACTGTTTGACGTCCTGGAGAGGGTTGGCGAGGTAGCCTACCGCTTAGCTTTGCCGCCATCTTTGGTTGGAGTTCACGACGTCTTCCATGTGTCGCAGCTTCGCCGTTATGTTAGCGATCCGTCTCACGCTGTGGATTTCTCGGAGATCACCGTTCACCCTGATCTGACGTATGACCAGCTACCAGTTCAGATTTTGGATAGGCGTCAGAAGTCACTTCGGAACAAGACCGTAAATCTTGTGAGGGTGATGTGGCGACACGGCTCGCCAGGAGAGTCTACTTGGGAGAGGGAAGATGAGATGCGTGAGCGCTACCCACTTTTGTTCCCTGACACGTGAGTGTTAGGAAATTCCGAGGGCGGAATTTTTCTTAAGGTGGGGAGGATGTAACGACCGGTGTTTGTAATAAATATTTTATATGAATAATATTGAATTTCCCTTCCTTGTATGTTTTCCTCGGTTGAATCCTCACATTTTAGCTTAATAACACCGTAATTCTAGAGTTAGAACGATCCTAGAAGCCATAGAGTCTTTCCCGAAGCTTCGCGCTTCGTTTCGGCACTTCTGGTGCATCTTAGTTGGTTCACGAAGGAGAACCAACCGACTAGAATGAGATCTAGTCGGTCGGCAATCCTTCATGGACCGACTAGTTCAACGTATTATAAATAGCTGAGTTACTGTTTGTCGTTAGTCGGTCTAACTTCAACCTTCGACCGACTAGTTCTCAAACTAGTCTGTCAAGCATTGTACTCAGACCAACTAATTCTGAGTTTCACTGAACAGTAGAGTTACTGTTTGTCGTTAGTCGGTCTAAGAACGATTTCCGACCGACTAGGTTGCAAACTAGTCGGTCAGCTGTTGTTCTTCAACCGACTAATTCTTGTACAGTCTTTTCTACAGTAGTTACTGTATATTTTTAGTCGGTTAAGAGTTGCTCTTCAACCGACTAGTTCTAATTCTTGTACCTTTTGGTTGCATCTTAGTCGGTCAACGTTGGTCGACCAACCGACTAGTTCTTAAACTAGTCGGTCACCAGTTGTGCTTTGACCGACTAATTTAGTTGACATGTACCAAAACCTATTCTCGGTTTGCCATTTAGTCGGTCTACGTTAGACAACCGACCGACTAGTTCCTAAACTAGTCGGTCAACCACTCTTCTTTGACCGACTAATTGACCCTGAAACCCTAGATCTATTTTTCAGCCGTCATTTTATTTTTTATTTAATCCGTCGATTCTATCATTCTTCATTCATTCTTTCTGAGCCAAGATCATTCACAAATCATCCCTAAACTTCCCCAAATCATTTCTTTCATCCTTGGAGGTTCTTGCTCGCCGTATCTCGCGCCGGTTACCGATCTAGGTCGCCGAGATCTCGTTTTCGGCCATAGTTTCCCGGGATCGTTCTTCGTCACCAAATCAAGATCTGTTTTGGTGTCTTCCATCTGCTACTCTACAGTTAGTAATCCTAATCTCGTAACCTCTTTTAACCCACACCGTAAACTAGAAACCCTAAATTAAAAATGGATTATTAGACATAGGATTTCAATGCAAAACGATTTAGAACTTCCGTCTAATCTTTATTTTGCCATAAACAGCGAATTCATCTACCGTAGGACATCGTTCTCGTTACTCACGTCGATCAACAATTCGGTAACAGGCAAGTGAAACTTGCCAACCCTTCTTTAGGCCATGTTTTAGGCCAATTCCTCGTACTAGCGTGAAAGAGACTAGATCGTGAAATGATAGCGATCTAGGCGCAACTTTGAGATCTAGCTTGACAACGAAACTAGATCCGACACCTTGCCATATCATTCATGCATAGATATCTGCCATGTTTAAATTCCTTAACTGTACGCATTTGAATTGTTAACTGCCATGCATTGCATCTTACATGTCATCCTAGTTAAACTTGCATCGTAGCACACGCTACACTACATGTACCAAATCCATGTTTCAGTGTTACCGGCTAGGCACCCGTTATGCGGGCATAACCCTACGCCATCCGTGTTAAAAACACTTCCTGGCTCGTGATCCAGAAGCGAGCATTCCGTGTTCGGGGGTAATGCCCTGGCTCGACACACGTGGAGGGGTAGGGATAAACGATCACTTGAGCGTAAGAGTTGGCCCGTACAGCCACTCTAGCCAAAGGGCGGAATCTCTGTGCACGACGTGATTACAATTCCAGTACTTGTTTTTACTTGTTTACTTGCCATGTCATGTCATTTGTCATTTTATATCCATGTCATACTTTACTTTAAAACTGTTAGGTTGCTTTACTTTTATAGTTTCCTTGCACAAGTCTTTTAGACTTGCTGACATGTGCCCCTTCTCTTTGGGTTACTCATGTTAGTTGCTGAGCCAGAGACAGTTGCGGAGGGTGACGAGTACGTGGAGTTCGTGCCCGAACCTGTTGGTGACGTGGAGTACGAGGACACCGGTGATCAATCTTAGAGACCTACCGTACTTTTCTTGTTAGCTGTGGTTGTCGGTGAGTAGCACCGTTTTGTTAGACACTGTCGGCCATGTTAGGCCTTTTGCTTTTGACTCTTTTGTTGCCTGGTGGCATTTCTGGTTGTGGATTTTTGTTGGACCATGAGTTGAATAAATGCTATATTATTCGTCTCTTTTGCTATTATTATTATTATTGTTCTGAGTCACTTTACAGGGACCTGCTACTTCGTTTTATTTGACGCTTATCGGACTTGCGGCTTTGCAGCTTCAAGTTCATGCGGACCTTCTCATGCTTCGCCTTCATATTTTTGGGAAGCGGGGCGTGACATCTGCGCTACCTCCAAGGGTCCATAGACTTAGGTCTATTCTACAAGAAAGGGGCAGCAACTGGTTTAGTTGGTTATGCTGATGCAGGTTACAGGTCAGATCCTCATTCAGAGAAGTCTCAGACCGGATACATGTTCACATTTGGCGGCACTGCCATATCCTGGAGATCTGTAAAGCAGACCATGACAACCGTCTCATCCACACACTAAGAACTGCTAGTGATCCATGAAGCAAGCAAGGAGAGTTTCTGGCTACGCTCTGTGATCCAGCACATTCTCACCTCCACCGGCCTGATGACCGGCATACTTGCACCTACTCCTCTCCATGAAGATAATGCAGCATGCATAGCCCAGCTACAGGACGGCTACATCAAAGGCGACAAGACAAAGCATATCTCCCCCAAGTTTTTCTGGACGCACGACCTTCAGAAGCAAAAGCAGATCGAGGTACAGAAGATCCAATCATGTAATAACTTGGCGGATTTGCTTACCAAATCCATGCCTACTAGTATCTTTGAGAAACTTGTATATGGGATTGGGATGAAGAGAGTGAGAAAATGTAAAATGGGTCAGGATGTGAGGACTATGAACTCATAGATACATATGAGACTGATGTATAGATTCTTAGGAAATCTGCAAGCCTGAAGCTTGGTCAGATGAGGGGGAGTCAACTGCAGAGTTGTACACTTTTCCCTTGGCTACTGGTTTTTCCCACAGGGTTTTCCGTAGTCAAGGTTTTGACGAGGCAACCTCGTTGACTCTGGATCCTGAAGCATCCACCCCTAGACACATCCCTAAAACATGGGAAGTTATGGATTAACTGTTCTTTATTTAACAAGGCAGTTATCCTAACTCGGATCCTGAAGAATCCACCTCTTATTCAATGTTGGTTGGATAAGGGGAAGTGTTATGAATAAGCCCATGAGGCCCATTGGGTATCCGGCCCACCATTGAAAGCTATAAATAAGAAGGTAGGGGGGCTCTTAACCCTCTACACCTATTTCCATACTTTTCCCTTCACAACAAAGCCGTGATTCCAATCGACTAACCAACTCGGTATTATCCCTTCATAACAAAAATAATTTTATTATTATCAATGATGGGAGATTTTTTGTTTTGCTCTTTTTGTTTAATGAAGGCAAATGCCAAAGTATGGGGAAGTTAATCATCCCAAATGAATTCCCGGTTATCAGCACAAGATTAGCAAAATGAGTTATTCCTTTCACAACGAATAAATGATGAAGAAAATGCATCTGAGCGTCTTAAGGAATTTTTATTGGTCACTTCGGGTTTCTTTTGCCCGAATCCTATGTGGTTTTCCCTCGCGTGTTCCAGGGGCCGCTACTCCTCGCAGCCTGCTTTCAGCCCCTCCCAGCTTCTCCTCTCTCCTATGTGGCATGCTCAGCTCCCCCTGCCAAAATCCCCACAATTCGTGGGGATTTCAGCAAAGCAACCAGATGCTTTGCTTTTTCTTTCTTTTTTTTAATGCAAACTGTTTTTTTTTTGTGTTTTTTAATTTTAGTTTTATTTTTAAATACATTATTTTATTAATATTTAACCAACTTCCACATTTCCTCATCTAACTTTCCCAATCCCACTATAACCAAAGAAACACAATACTTTACTATAGGCCCCACAAACAAAACTCCTCTCTACTTTCCAACCCAAAGCAACCAAAAGAAACACACTACTCCTCTTCTCTCTCTTCAAAATTCCTCCTAGGATTTACTATTGCAAACAGTGAATCATCCACCAAAAGAAACCCACTGGAACATGCCCTTAAGGAATTTTGTTTTTACTAATAATTACGTGTGTAAAGCGTAGAGATACGTGTCCAATTCCTAGACATAACTGAGACGTAGCACTATTAATAAATAAGGGGTTGCTTCGCGCCCCCACAGTTTTACTCATGCCCACGTAGGGCTGTTGACGAACAGAACGTTCGACGAACTACTCGTGAACAAGCTCGGTACATGTTCGTTTACGTTCGTTTAGGAAGCTTAATGAACAAGCTTGAACAAATTTTTAGAGCTCGGTTAGTAAACGAACAGAGCTTGAACATAACTGTGTTCGTTCATTTATGTTCATGAACAAGCTCGTTAAGTGTTCGTGAATAAGCTCATTAAGTGATGTTCATGAACAAGCTCGTTAAGTATTCGTGAACGAACATGTACCAAAAATAGTAAATTTAGATACATACTATATATTTTATTATACTTGGAGCTATTATGCTAGATTTGTTTGTTTTTGTCCTGCAAATATTTAATCCTTTTATTTAATTGATTTAGTCATTGACAATAATGTTTAAATATTATTATTCCTGATTAAAAAATTAACATTTGTTTGTTTGTTTGAAAATCTGTTCATGAACAAGATTGATTTGTGTTCACGAACATGTTCCTGAACATGTTCACGAACAAGCTCGATAAGTCTTATGAACGAACAGAACGTTCGATTAACTACTCGTGAACAAGCTCGGTAAATGTTCATTTACGTTCGTTAACGTTCGTTCGGTAAGCTTAACGAACAAGCTTGAACAGGTTTTTAGAGCTCGGTTAGTAAACGAACAGAGCTTGAACATGGATTTTGTTCATGAACAAAACCAAGCTCACTGTTCAAGCTCGTTCAAGCTCGTTCATCAACAGTCCTATGCCCACGTATCATTTATTTACAAGTGGCATTACTCATCGTGTAATTTCAGGACCAAATTTCTGAAAATGCAAATGCAAATGTGTATGCGTCACAAGTAAAACAGCCGAATGGCTGCGACGGGCGACGCCGCCGCCTCCTCCGGCCTCACCGGCCACCCGCCACCCGCCCCCTCCACCGCCCTCCCAGCACTCCCCCTTCAGGCTTCCCAGCACCCCTCTCTCTTCCATTCGAAAGGCGACGGCGTCCTCTGACCTCCTGCCCCGCCCACCACCACCACCACCACCGACCTCCCAATTCCAACATCTCCCTCCTCAGCCCCCTCCGCCGCCCCCTCCTCAGACCTTCCCAGCCCTCCTCCCTCGTAGGGTGACATATATCATAGCACTTGACGTGAGAAACGAGACCCAACCAAGGAAGGCAAAAAATGTTCTCGTATAGAAAGAATGAGCTCGTTTAATGCCCAGATAGTAACAAATCTTACAAACTGTGCAAGCCTCCATGCCAGCTGTCGTTCACCATGAACATGAATTGTTATTGATGGGAAGATTCAAACATATGATAGACTCGTCATGTCATTTTGGCCCGTAAATTGTGAACGTTAGAGAGAGACGTTTTGGCACTGAGGTCCGTCATAATTCTATTGTATGATAGTATTAGAAATTGTCCGTGAAATTGGTGTATGGAGCAAAACCAACGAACACGGTCGCAGTGCAAGCGCGAAACCGGGAAGGAACGAAAAGTGTGGGTATACATGTTGGCAGTGTCGGGGGTAAAATGGGAGCAAGCACGCAAATACGAGTGCAAAAAGGGCCTAAAACGCAAAACAATAAGTGGGATGTATGGGTTTTTTTTTCAATTAATTGAAAAGCGGAGGGTCCCAAAAAAAATTTAATTGTTAATGGGGGATTTTCACACGGTTGAGAGGACGTTGCCACATGGGATAAACCCGACGGCAACATCCTCTTTTGTATAAACATGATAGCATGATTCCAGATCCAAACCTGTGACATAGAAGGGGTCTCAAGATGAGCCTTAACCATTAATTTGCTTATGACAAATGCTTTGCATGCACACTTTCAAATTTACTTGCTTACATACACCACATGTTTTTCGTTTGTTTTTGGTAGATATGTTAGTGTGATGGACGGAAAAAAACTCGACCTCGAACGACCGAACAATGGTTAAGCACCATCCCCCAAAACCGACATAAAGAAGGAACCGGTCCTCTGACGGGTGCTTCACTCGAGACCTGCACAATATAATTAGTATGCTTGGACGGTCAAGCCTCATGGTGTCAAAACGGCCCACCCAGACCGGCCTGGGATGCTTCCAAACCCGGCCTGGGCCGGGCGGGAATTAACCCCCGACCAGCCCGGCCCACCGGCCCACCGGCCCAGGCCCGGTTTTTTTAATAATCTAAATTTTTTTAGAAAGTAAATTTTTAAAAATATATATAATAAACCTAAAAAAATCTGAAAAAGTCTAAAAAATTCATCTATTAAATTTAAATTTTCAAAAAAGTAAGTTAAAAAAATTTACATATGTAAGTGTTGGAAAAATATAAGTAAACTAGAAAATAAATAATGTAACTTATAAAAAAATAAAAATCTTAAAAATAAATTTGTAACTTATAAATATAAATAGTAAATGTAACATGTTAAGTGTTGGAAAAATATAAGTAACCTATAAAATAAATAAGCAACATATTTAAATTTTTTCAAAATATAATAAATAAGGAGTAAATCTAAAAAATTCATATATATGTTATAAAAATACAAGTAACTTATAAAAAAATTTATATAGTAAATGTAACATGTTAAGTGTTGGGAAAAAAAAATTTAATACCAAAATTCTCGAAGGTCCCGGGTTGAACCTTTAAATTGTATTAATTGAAATCTTTTTTTTTTGGGGGGGGGGGACATACGTTGGCCAGCCTTACCCCTCATACAATGGCCAAAAAAAGAAATCTAATACACGTAAGAAAATGCTGATACTGTTATGAATGGGCTTTTGTAGGCCAATGTGGAGCCCACTTAGGATTAGGGTATCCACCCATTATGTAATCTTTTTTATACATATATGGCTATGGGTTCCGTAGCCGCCACATTCACAACACGTTATCAGCACGAGAGCTCTGAAATTTTTCGAAGATCCGATCTTGCAAGGGCGACGAGGAGGAGGTAGATCGACCACGCGCAGGAGTCATCTTCCTCACGTATGCTTCGTCAAACGTCGCTAGATCTGGAGGACGGATCTAGAGATAATCATACATAAAACCCGATCTAAAACTATTTCTTTCGTAGAATATGGTTAGATATGCTTATTTTTGGACCAAAATTCAATGTTTAAACGATAAAAATCAAAATTTTAAGATAAAAACATTGTTTTCAATAATAAAAATCAAAATTTTACAACAAAAAAATTAGTTTTTAGGGATGTTTTTATTGGATCTGTGTTTTTCCACATCACCACCATCAAAATCATCGTCGTCGTCGTTCTTAACAAGAAATAGAGGGGGGGCGAACCCCCATTGGGCGTCATCTTCCACGAGCGCGCGGTGGGGGGGGGGCTCCAGCCCCCCGCCCATCAAGGCAGACACGCACGGGGGGTGGGCCTGCAGCCCCCCAACCCTCATTACGGACACGCGCGGTGGGGGGAGGCTGCAGCCCCCCTGCCCCTCACGGCGGACATGATCGAGGGGGGAGGCTGCAGCCCCCTCCTTCGTAGCCGTCGATTGTAACCCTAGGGGGGCCGACAGCCCCCCCAACGATTTGATGACGGGCCGACAATCCCCCAAACTGTTACCACTTTCGTGGAAAACAGACGATTTTCGTGTAAAATGGCCCCGAAGGTCAAAACCCTAAAACGGTAATTTTCGCAACTTTGCAGGACGAAAACACGCACTTGCGCAATTTTCGCGGCCCCGACGGCCAACAATACACAAAAAAACATTACAACCCCTAATTAGGTGTGACGAATTTTTGAAATGCCGAAAAATTTTGGGACGCAAAATAAATTTTTAATCCAATATTCATCTTTATTTTGGTCCTTACATATCTTTAATTTGGATGTTTGAAGCATGTTTAATTTTTACGATATATTTTTAATGCCTGTAGCACAATTATATATATGTGATTAAACTATTTAAATGCATGTTGCATAACTACAAACCTGTGATGAATATTATATGACTGCTGCATATTTGATGCTCTGTGACGCAGGTTGTGGTACTTTGTTGTGGTTTTGGATCGACTATTTGTCACAATTTCTTTTTTGTTCCTCGCATTATTTTCCTTTTGAGAGAAATTGTAATGAGTATTAAATTGTAAAATTCCAAGACCGACGCACGTCCCATGGAGAAGAAGTCCTACTTCCGGAAGATAGGGGCCCTACATAGGTTCCCAAGTTGTACTTTTCTTGTAACGACCTGAATTTTTCCAAAACATTTAAGCTAAATATTTGAAGTAATTTCATTTTTAATTGTATTTTGTAATGGTTGATCAGGAGTTTAAACCGATTTCAAAAATTCTTATAAAAATATTTTGAAACACTAGACTTATTATAAAGTATTTCAGCAATTTCAGATTTCCTCAAATCCCCAAAACATTTCTGTTAAAATTCATCTTCCAAAATTACCGTTTTGATTCGACGAATTTATTTTCTATACAAACGTCTTCAAAACGTTTTCAAACTTCTGCAGTAGCATCCTATGATCATTTAGGGCTCCCCACATTAATTTCGTAATTTTCTGAAGTCAAACAAATAGAGAACCCGCAAACCCGCTTCTTAAACGTTTTGGCCTAAAAATAGTATTTCCGTAACTCGAACCCTGAAACGGTCTTCGTATTCGTGATCCTCGTGACGATACGATCCCGTGGGTATGTTTTCGTAATTTTTCGGACACGTTTACTAGTAGAGGCAAAATCATAATTTTGTATTTTTGACGTTATCTACTAATTACGTTTTAACCTTTTTAATTAATTACTAATTACCTTTTTACCCTAATCCATTTACTTATTACCTTAACCCAAAACGATTAACACGTTTCAACATTTTTTTCTATGTTTAGTCAGAGACAAATACCTAACGTCATTAACTCCTACCTAATAACTTAATTAAGTTTGACTAAACCAATTTTTAGTTAAATCAGTTATCTATTTAAATCCCCCCTCTTATCTTCTCCCCTCAGACTTCTCCCCTCTCTTTCGTTTAGCCCGAACCCATCGAACCCATTCTCTCTCCTCCAAGGCTCACAAGCCCAAACACCCATTTCTCTAAACCATGCACACCCAGTATCTCTCACTCACAGACTCACGCAAGCCTAAACCCCTCACCCTCTATCTCTCTCCCAGGCTTAATTCCCTAACCCTAAGCCCCCGAAACCCAAGTCGAAACGAACCCACGCTCAGTCGCTTCAAACAACCCCACCTCCTTCGATCGGACCTCTCCCCTCCGTTTTCAGCCCGCACGCATGAACACCGTCACGAAGCCCCCACTCCACCGTCCCTCTGCCTCGTCCGACGTCACCGGAGAGCTCGCCTGCGTCACGCTCCCCCCTCCGCCGCTGAAACCACGTCGGAGCTCCTTCTCGTCGACGACACCAACTCCCCAAGCCTCCTCCTCCGACAGCCGTACCCAGAAGAACCCCGCAGTAGCTCCGCAGACCACCGCCCGGAGCTCCCTGCCCCTCCGACGTCGTCACCGACACACCCCCCGTGCAGCGCCACTCCCTCCGACAGAGCCCCGACGCCAACGCCGCTGTGCACCCTCCGAAGCAGCTCGACGACGGTGAAGCTCCTGCAGCGCCTCCCCGCCACCGAGAAGATCGCCTCCCCGCTCCAGGCACCCAGCTCTCGCTCCGACGCTCAACCCCCGGCGAAGTCGACCAACCCCGAAGCCGCCGTCACCGAGAAGCCCCGCCTCCGCTCGACTGCCGCCCACACCCCAAGCTCCTCGGAGCTCCGACAACCTCCGAAACCTACCCCATCACCGATCGACACTCTCGCCCACCGTAGGCCCTCCGCCACCCTCAACAACTCCGGCGACGCTCCGATACGCCCCACACAGCCAGCCAGAGACCCCCACCGTGGCTACTGCCTCCTCCTCCTCCGCTCCACGCCGCCGGTCGACGAGCGCAACCCCCCTCCAAGCGCTGTGTCGACAAGCAACTGTGAATGCGTAAAACCCTCCCAGTGGCAAACTCGTAATTACGAATTATTTCGTATTTTTCCGTATTTAATAAATGAGGTTTAATGGTTTTAAATCTATAATTTGAAATACAGGACCCAGAAAAATATGCGGATAGCTCCAGAAAATCAGAAATGACATTCTGGACCCAATGGCGCTAGTTTCATCTCAATCCAACGCTTAGTTTTTCCAAAATTAATTTTTAAGCCTAAATTTTAAATACATTACTTTCTTTTAAAAATTCGTATCTTGATATTTTTACGTACACTACTAAGTGATAAAAATATATGTTAAAGTACTCTCCGAGACGGCCATTTTGACACCTCATTTGCAACTTTCCGATACCGATTGCACCCAGAAGAAATTGTTGAATAAATACGTCACTTAATTAAAAATTAGTTTTTAAATTGATTTTAAGCTTTTAAAAATTATAAAAATTAACAGAAGCGTCTGAAAAATATTTCCTCCTGCAGTAAAATTATTTTCATCATATCTAGGCTATAGAAAAATTTAGAACGTTTTCCGACACCGTTTTAGCCAGTTTTGAAAATCAGAACGATCAGATTATTTAAATAGGAACGTTGTGTGTTTAATCACTGTTTTTGTGTTGCAGGTACAAATCCTCGTGCACCAGCTCCCCTAGCTCCAAACTCGTCTTGCCACGACGAGCTCGATAAAGTAAGTCACGACTAATTCTAAAATTAGAAAATTAGATAAGTGTACCCGTATGAACTTAGGACACCACTATAGCCTCCGAACGGCTATTTGACTTGAACCGAACTAGAGACCTAAACTAATAGGAAAAGTAATCAACTATAGATTACTTTGCCAACTTTCAACTTTGGTGGTTGTTAAACACAAACATCAACTTGGGTAAATTCTGTACTACCGAAACTACCACCCTTAAACCAACAGTTTTTGTATTCCATGTTTATTGGACTTGTCTTTATCCTCAAATTTCTTAGCATCCACTTTGCTTTAATTTCTGGTTTTAAAACCAGTGGTCCTGGTTAATTATCATCGTGAACTAGGAATTGATAGCATCTTGAGAAACATGTTGTGGAACATGTTGTGGAATATCTGGTGGAACATCGCATGGAACATCTTATGGAACATCCCGTATAAAACATGTACATGGAACACTTGACACTTCACTGGGGTTTTGGGGTAACTCATAGTTTGAGAGAGTGTGGGAGCTATGACCGGGGGTTCATCTACTTGCATGCCTGTGTCGGTAAAATTACAAGGTCTGCCTGCGTCGGCAAAACTACAAGGTCTGCCTGCGTCGGCAAAATTACAAGGTCTGCCTGCGTCGGCAAAACTACAAGGTCTGCCTGCGTCGGCAAAATTACAAGGTCTGCCTGCGTCGGTAAAACTACAAGGTCTGCCTGCGTCGGCAAAATTACAAGGTCTGCCTGCGTCGGCAAAACGGTCCCTGGCAATAGATGAACTTTATGGTTGCATATCATACTCTCCGACTTGAGTCACGTAGCGTAGTTACTTTTGCACAGTCACTTTTACCTTACGCACCACAATCACCTTTACTTCACACGATCCATGCACGTTACTTACTACACCTGTACAGTCACCAGTACTTTACTTGTCGTACTTTTAGCTACAGCAGCAGTATGTTTTACTTGCCTAGCCTACTTTACACAGTACAGTGGTTCTCTCCTTCAGTTCAGTTTGCCTTTACTTTTCAGTTATGTACAGTTGTTGCTCAGTACTTTACTTTTCACTCTGACCTACTTGTACGTAGTTACTTTTGTCATACTTGTGCACTGCTTCTTTTCTATATTTAGAATTGTTGTGACTTACCTACGGTTCCATCTCCGTGGCACCGCAGACGACGTACAGATGAAGATAGATGCTCCTGAGCTAATAGCGCCAAAGTTCAACTGCAGCTTACAGAGTTATTTTCAGTGTTGTGTACTTTATTCTTTCATGTATATTGTTGGGACATCTTGTACAGTACTGGTTGTAATAATTGGACACTATTTGAGTATTTTTGCACATCTCTGCATCGTGGCTATTTTGTTTTCACTGGTAACCTGCAGGACCTGCGCAAATATCAAATAAGTAACGGGCCCCCGGGAGCGGGTCGTTACAAGTTTGGTGGCTCACGCAGGTCCGCGCTAACTACCTCGTGAACAATATAGCAAGATCAGGGTGTACAATATAAAATACTCAAATTAACCTCGAGTACAGGATGTCTCGAGTGTTCACCTGTATTGGATATACAGGTGAAGTGTTCTTATTACCCAGATTCCTTGATCTTCCTTGATTCCCATCATCTTCCTTTGAACTCTTAACCCTTGCTTAGGAACTTGTGTTCCATTCTTAGTTATACCCTTCCTAGTAACCACTTTTGCTAACCGTTATAGTTATTGGTTGAACTATCTACCCACTTCATCACCTTTCCTTCAGTTGATGATGGCACACATATAAATGATAATCTTCCTTCAATGGACCATGATACCGGTCAATGTGCTTGGCTAAAGTCTGTTGGATCAACCTAGCTAGACTGGGCATAAGTGATCCTGGCTTAGTCACTTCCCTGGCCGTGTCCGCTGGACCGCAAGGACGTGAATCATGATTATGTGACGTCATCAATCTTATTCACTATCAACCTTCCTTTAAGCTTGATGAACTTTCACCTTCTTAGAGTCTTTCTAGTTTGCTTGGACCCTAGCTACGTTTATTTTAAGGAGGGTAGCGTTCGAGTTTTCGATCATCAGAAGTTCGGATTCCTCAACTGAAGCAGATCGAAGGACGTTCAGAAGTATTCGAGGATGATGCTGGAGATTTTGAGACGAGCCAAACATTGCGTGCACGTATAGGCTGTTACGTTTTTGAGCTCGTGTTTCTCTTCTAGACCCTACTTTCATCTTGTACCCATTTCTCTATGAGTTAAACCTCCTTTTCCACCTACCATCCCCCCTCTTTATTTCTTTTTGTCCGCTTCCTCACCTCGAACCCCGGTCCCGCCTAACCTAGTCTACCATACCGACGACTTTCGGTGCCCCCTTTTTTTAAAAGACCACCATCTTCTTCCTCACCAAGCCACCCCGTGGTTTCCCCTACATCGTATCGACTTCCACTCCTCCTCCCGGCCTCTTCCCCAAGCGAACTTGACCCATCTCCCCTACAACTCCTTCAGCTTCACCCAAAGATTCGCCAGCTTCCACTCCACTCCATCCTGGAGGCCCTCCCCGCCATGGATCATCAACCAGTCGTAGCCCTCGCCGCCGCGGACCGACAACCACCGATGGCCCTTCAACAATATGTTTTGGGATTTTTGGCCTTGGCGATGACCCTCGCCGCCACCCTCACTACCGCCGCTTGGTTGAGATCTTGGGAAGCCGTGATCGTTGGGCTTATCTTGAGCTCTCTGCCCTGGGTCTCACCCAGGTTGAGATCCCGTTTAGGCTTCCTCTTGCGTCTACTCCTTGTGGTGTGCGGGAAAGCGTGTTTTTGGTTGTTTATTTGTTGGGTAATGTTGGGAGTTGCGTATGTCAAGTATTGGTCTACTGAAGGAGTGATGGCGATGCTTACTGGCATGATATTGGCCTTGGGAGTTGAAGTTGGATGTAGGCCTTGTGCTTGGATCTGGATGAGAGCTTGGATCTTGCCTTATTGTGGGATATTATGGCGATTGATGGAAGAAATACTGGCAGTGAGTACTGACTTTGGGTATTGGCCTTGTACTTATCTTTGGGCGTTGATCTGGACGTTAGCATGTGGTTGGGTATTATGGAGATTGATGTTGTTGGTACCCGTGGATTAGTCAATACATGCTATATTATGAACGACATCTGTGGCTAGACCCAGTTAGTTACCAGTAGCACGAATAAACTTTACGGTCTTCCGTTTTTATAACTTGCTACTGGCTTATCACCTCAGGTTCCAAGTTCGAACAGATGTTGTCATCAAAATAGCCCTCATTTTCATGTGATGTTATCATCTCATGTTAATTTTCGACTACTTGAGAAGGCAGTGTAACTATTGTGACGATACTGGTCTCAGGACTAGTTACGGAAACTATGATGATGTTAATACTTATTAGAAATATCTCTTGTTTTCTTGATGCCATTATATCACATTATATTTCATGCTATTAACAACTTATTTTCTAAATTGTAATCATTCGACTAGTTTTCCACTTTATCATTTATTTGCTTGAGCTTCTTCATAAATCCAATTATTTTCAACAGAGATTTTTAAATTCCGAGGACGGAATTATTTTAAGGAGGGTAGAATGTAACGACCTGAATTTTTCCAAAACATTTAAGCTATATATTTGAAGTAATTTTATTTTTAATTGTGTTTTGTAATGGTTGATCAGGAGTTTAAACTGATTTCAAAAATTCTTATAAAAATATTTTGAAACACTAGACTTATTATAAAGTATTTCAGCAATTTCAGATTTCCTCAAATCCCCAAAACATTTCTGTTAAAATTCATCTTCCAAAATTACCGTTTTGATTCGACGAATTTATTTTCTATACAAACGTCTTCAAAACGTTTTCAAACTTCTGCAATAGTATCCTATGATCATTTAGGGCTCCCCACATTAATTTCGTAATTTTCTGAAGTCAAACAAATAGAGAACCCGCAAACCCGCTTCTAAAACTTTTTGGCCTAAAAATAGTATTTCCGTAACTCGAACCCTGAAACGGTCTTCGTATTCGTGATCCTCGTGACGATACGATCCCGTGGGTATGTTTTCGTAATTTTTCGGACACGTTTACTAGTAGGGGCAAAATCGTAATTTTGTATTTTTGACGTTATCTACTAATTACGTTTTAACCTTTTTAATTAATTACTAATTACCTTTTTACCCTAATCCATTTACTTATTACCTTAACCCAAAACGATTAACACGTTTCAACATTTTTTTCTACGTTTAGTCAGAGACAAATACCTAACGTCATTAACTCCTACCTAATAACTTAATTAAGTTTGACTAAACCAATTTTTAGTTAAATCAGTTATCTATTTAAATCCCCCCTCTTATCTTCTCCCCTCAGACTTCTCCCCTCTCTTTCGTTCAGCCCGAACCCATCGAACCCATTCTCTCTCCTCCAAGGCTCACAAGCCCAAACACCCATTTCTCTAAACCATGCACACCCAGTATCTCTCACTCACAGACTCACGCAAGCCCAAACCCCTCACCCTCTATCTCTCTCCCAGGCTTAATTCCCTAACCCTAAGCCCCCGAAACCCAAGTCGAAACGAACCCAAGCTCAGCCGCTTCAAACAACCCCACCTCCTTCGATCGGACCTCTCCCCTCCGTCTTCAGCCCGCACGCATGAACACCGTCACGAAGCCCCCACTCCACCGTCCCTCTGCCTCGTCCGACGTCACCGGAGAGCTCGCCTGCGTCACGCTCCCCCCTCCGCCGCTGAAACCACGTCGGAGCTCCTTCTCGTCGACGACACCAACTCCCCAAGCCTCCTCCTCCGACAGCCGTACCCCGAAGAACCCCGCAGTAGCTCCGCAGACCACCGCCCAGAGCTCCCAGCCCCTCCGACGTCGTCACCGACACACCCCCCGTGCAGCGCCACTCCCTCCGACAGAGCCCCGACGCCAACGCCGCTGTGCACCCTCCGAAGCAGCTCGACGACGGTGAAGCTCCTGCAGCGCCTCCCCGCCACCGAGAAGATCGCCTCCCCGCTCCAGGCACCCAGCTCTCGCTCCGACGCTCAACCCCCGGCGAAGTCGACCAACCCCGAAGCCGCCGTCACCGAGAAGCCCCGCCTCCGCTCCGACTGCCGCCCACACCCCAAGCTCCTCGGAGCTCCGACAACCTCCGAAACCTACCCCATCACCGATCGACGCTCTCACCCACCGTACGCCCTCCGCCACCCTCAACAACTCCGGCGACGCTCCGATACGCCCCACACAGCCAGCCAGAGACCCCCACCGTGGCTACTGCCTCCTCCTCCTCCGCTCCACGCCGACAGTCGACGAGCGCAACCCCCCTCCAAGCGCTGTGTCGACAAGCAACGGTGAATGCGTAAAACCCTCCCAGTGGCAAACTCGTAATTACGAATTATTTCGTATTTTTCCGTATTAAATAAATGAGGTTTAATGGTTTTAAATCTATAATTTGAAATACAGGACCCAGAAAAATATGCGGATAGCTCCAGAAAATCAGAAATGACATTCTGGACCCAATGGCGCTAGTTTCATCTTAATCCAACGCTTAGTTTTTCCAAAATTAATTTTTAAGCCTAAATTTTAAATACATTACTTTCTTTTAAAAATCCGTATCTTGATATTTTTACGTACACTACTAAGTGATAAAAATATATGTTAAAGTACTCTCCGAGACGGCCATTTTGACACCTCATTTGCAACTTTCCGATACCGATTGCACCCAGAAGAAATTGTTGAATAAATACGTCACTTAATTAAAAATTAGTTTTTAAATTGATTTTAAGCTTTTAAAAATTATAAAAATTAACAGAAGCGTCTGAAAAATATTTCCTCCTGCAGTAAAATTATTTTCATCATATCTAGGCTATAGAAAAATTTAGAACGTTTTCCGACACCGTTTTAGCCAGTTTTGAAAATCAGAACGATCAGATTATTTAAATAGGAACGTTGTGTGTTTAATCACTGTTTTTGTGTTGCAGGTACAAATCCTCGTGCACCAGCTCCCCTAGCTCCAAACTCGTCTTGCCACGACGAGCTCGATAAAGTAAGTCACGACTAATTCTAAAATTAGAAAATTAGATAAGTGTACCCGTATGAACTTAGGACACCACTATAGCCTCCGAACGGCTATTTGACTTGAACCGAACTAGAGACCTAAACTAATAGGAAAAGTAATCAACTATAGATTACTTTGCCAACTTTCAACTTTGGTGGTTGTTAAACACAAACATCAACTTGGGTAAATTGTGTACTATCGAAACTACCACCCTTGAACCAACAGTTTTTGTATTCCATGTTTATTGGACTTGTCTTTATCCTCAAATTTCTTAGCATCCACTTTGCTTTAATTTCTGGTTTTAAAACCAGTGGTCCTGGTTAATTATCATCGTGAACTAGGAATTGATAGCATCTTGAGAAACATGTTGTGGAACATGTTGTGGAATATCTGGTGGAACATCGCATGGAACATCTTGTGGAACATCCCGTATAAAACATGTACATGGAACACTTGACACTTCACTGGGGTTTTGGGGTAACTCATAGTTTGAGAGAGTGTGGGAGCTATGACCGGGGGTTCATCTACTTGCATGCCTGCGTCAGCAAAATTACAAGGTCTGCCTGCGTCGGCAAAACTACAAGGTCTGCCTGCGTCGGCAAAATTACAAGGTCTGCCTGCGTCGGCAAAACTACAAGGTCTGCCTGCGTCGGCAAAATTACAAGGTCTGCCTGCGTCGGTAAAACTACAAGGTCTGCCTGCGTCGGCAAAATTACAAGGTCTGCCTGCGTCGGCAAAACGGTCCCTGGCAATAGATGAACTTTATGGTTGCATATCATACTCTCCGACTTGAGTCACGTAGCGTAGTTACTTTTGCACAGTCACTTTTACCTTACGCACCACAATCACCTTTACTTCACACGATCCATGCACGTTACTTACTACACCTGTACAGTCACCAGTACTTTACTTGTCGTACTTTTAGCTACAGCAGCAGTATGTTTTACTTGCCTAGCCTACTTTACACAGTACAGTGGTTCTCTCCTTCAGTTCAGTTTGCCTTTACTTTTCAGTTATGTACAGTTGTTGCTCAGTACTTTACTTTTCACTCTGACCTACTTGTACGTAGTTACTTTTGTCATACTTGTGCACTGCTTCTTTTCTATATTTAGAATTGTTGTGACTTACCTACGGTTCCATCTCCGTGGCACCGCAGACGACGTACAGATGAAGATAGATGCTCCTGAGCTAATAGCGCCAAAGTTCAAATGCAGCTTACAGAGTTATTTTCAGTGTTGTGTACTTTATTCTTTCATGTATATTGTTGGGACATCTTGTACAGTACTGGTTGTAATAATTGGACACTATTTGAGTATTTTTGCACATCTCTGCATCGTGGCTATTTTGTTTTCACTGGTAACCTGCAGGACCTGCGCAAATATCAAATAAGTAACGGGCCCCCGGGAGCGGGTCGTTACATTTCTTTTTTTAATGGGACTGTTATTGGACTTTGGTTTGTAATTCGTAAATGGTGACTAGCCGATCCACACAACAAATATTTATGTCTAGAGTGCATGATTATTTATTTTTCAAATATGTAATTGTTGCTTATTTAACATGCTTAGATAAAATGGCAATGATAGCGAGCGTCGACTTCGATGTTTTGGATGCCACATGTAAGAACTACCTAAGCTGACAACTGGATATTAAATTCCATCTACGCTCACAGGATTTGAGTCAAGCCATTACAGCTGGAGATAAAGTGTCTGATATCGATAAGGCGAAAGCCATTATCTATATCAGACGCCATATTGATAGGACCCTGAAGGCCGAATATCTCACAGTGGAAGACTCATACGAGTTATGGTCTGCACTCAAGGATCGATACAAACATCAGAAAGATGTTATCCTTCCTCGAGTGCGCTACAAATGGTAAAACCTCTGACTACAGGACTTCAAGTCCATTGCCGAGTTTAACTCGGCATTATTCAGTATCAACTCACTCCTAAAGTTATGTGGTGAAAAATTTACGGAGGAACACATGTTGGAGAAACTTACACATCCTTCCATGAGAAGGATGTCATCCTCATGCAATAGTATCGTGAATAAAAATTCACGAAATACTCAGAACTTCTCTCATATCTTCTGATGGCAGAACAGAACATAGATCTTTTGTTGGCCACCAATAATTTGCGCCCTGCTGGCACTGCACCTGCGCCTGAAGCACACAATGTCTCTTCTCAGAAGAAGAAGAACAAATTCAAAAGCAAACCCCCAAAGGGAAAAGTAATGAAGAAGTAGGTCAGAGGTCCCCCACAACAGAACAACAATGAGGGGGACAAGAAAGTTGCGTGGAAGAAGAAGAACACCGGCCAAACATCTACCCCCAGGAAAGACTGGGAAGACAAATGCTACAGATGTAGCATGAGATGTGGCATGACTGGACACTCGTCCAGAAATTGTCGTACTCTACGCGACCTCCAGGATTTATACCAAGCTAGCTAGAAGCCTAATGCTGAAACAAACATAGTGGAAGAAGAAGAACTGGCTCCAACTCGGTTCACTGTCGAGGATTTCTCGAACAATGACCTCATAGATTGATGCTTCATTTTATCTCTTTCTGCAAATTATATGTAGTTGAAAACCATTTTCTTTCTATATGTTTGTTTTTTGCTTAGCATGTTGCTTTATTCCCAGACTATGTCATAAATAAAATTAGTTATTGTGCCTTATATTGCTACACATTTTTCTCTTTATTACTAGAGATGGATAATAAATGCCTAGTGGACAGTGCTTCTATGCACACAATCCTTCGAGACATTAGTTTTTTTCAAAGCATCAATAACTACGATGGCACCGTAAATAATATTTTCGGACCATCAAGTATAATAGAAGAATTAGGGGTAGCGAATATTTTGCTCCCCAATAATACACAAATCTCAATAAAAAATGCTATATTCTCTTCAAGCTCGAATAGAAACATCTAAGTTTCATAGACATCCGTCTAAATGGATACCACCTAGAAATGGTGGATAAACATAATAATGAATAGTTGCATGTAATGACAATAAAAATGGTGCTAAAACCATCGTTGAGCGTTTCGAGGGATTCCCGTCGGGTCTCTATCATACAACAATTCGAGCAATGAAAGCTAATATAACTGAGCACCAAAAATGCAAAAATTCAACCAGAATTCTTACTCTGGCATAACAGACTCGGACACCCCGGATCGGTAATGATGCACCTCATCATATCCTAGTCCCGTGGACATAATTTGAAGAACATGAAGTTACTTCAAAAGGGTGACTTTCCTTGTCATCCTTGTTACAAAGGAAAACTGATTACGAGACCATCTCCACTCAAAGTGGACTCAGAGTCTCCTAGCTTCCTGGAAAGAATACATAGAGACATTTGTGGGCCTATTCACCCCTCAAGTGGCCCATTTCGTTACTTTATGGTACTAATAGACGCATCATCTAAATGGTCATATGTGTGCATACTGTCCACCCGCAACGTAGCCTTTGCAAAGCTACTGGCACAAATTATTAAGTTGCGGGCACATTTACTAGACAACCGATTAAGAGAATACGTCTGGATAATGCTGTGGAATTTACATCACAAGTCTTTCAAGACTACTACCAAGCAACTAGCATTGAAGTTGAACATCCCGTAGCTCTTGTTCACACCCGGAACGGGTTTGCTGAATCTCTTATAAAGAGACTACAATGTATCGCTCGTCCATTGCTAATGCAATCCCAGTTGCATGTGACTGCATGTGGACATGCAATCTTGCATGCTGCATCACTAATAAGGATAAGACCATCTGGTAGTCAAACTTATTCTCCGATGCAACTCGCATATGGATCTCCACCAAATATCTCTCACTTGAGGACATTTGGATGCACGGTCTACATCCCCATTGCACCACCATAGAGGACAAAGATGGGTCCTCAAGTCGTCTAGGTATCTACATAGGGTTCGACTCACCATCGATCATCAGATACCTGGAACACCTAACGGGGGACACTTTTAAGGCACGTCTAGAAGACTGTGAGTTTGACGAAAATACCTTTTTCAAACTAGGCTTAAATACTAAGAAGCATAAAGCTTCAAAGACCATTTCATGGGATACCAAAACTTTATCCCACTTTGATTCACATACAAACCAATGTGAAGACGAGATCATGATGATCCTCCAAATACAAAACACAGTTCATGTAATGGCCTGTATTTTAGGCATGTTGGGTAGCGTGTGTGGTCGTATTTTACTTCAGTAGTCCGAGTATTTTTTGTCTGAGTGTTCTTTGATTCTACGCGTCGATGCGAGCGCGCCCCTATTTTTATTCTTCGCCATAGCGTAATTACTATTACCATCAAACTAATCACCCTAACTCCCATTCAATTAACCAACCCCCACACCCTTTAACACCTCCTTTGGTAGATGAGATCCTAATTATTCGGATCTCAATTTATTACATCTTACCCTATTAACAGACCCTCTCCATCTTGCCAGCAGACGAATCATCTCCTCTTCCTTTGGCATCACAAACCATCAATCCCCTCTCCCATTCATCATTCCCCTCTTCATCAATCAATCAACCCAAAAATCAATAACAAAAATCAAATTGAGAGAGGGATAAACAGAAATTAAAAGTGTGAATCGGATCTGCAATAAATCAAAATCCACCATCTATTCTTCCCCCTCCCCTCCTCCCATGCTACCGCCCCTGCCTCCTCCCAGGCGCCGCCCCCTGCCTTTCGCGCGCGCGCCTCCTCCCAGGCAGCCACCCCCATGCGTGCCTCTGCCGTGCGCCCTAGCTATCTCCGCTGTGCGCCCTAGCCCCCCTGCCGTGCGCCCTCTGCAACAAAAAAAGGGAAACAAAAAAGAGAGAAGAGAAGAGGCAGATCGCGAGAGAGAGAGAGAGAGAGAGAGAGGTGAGAGGTAAGAGAATATATAAGTTATATAAGTTATTATATAAAGTTAAGTTTATATATACAGTTAAGTTTTATTATAAGTTATTATAAATAATTTTATAAATTTTCTTTTTAATTATTTTCAATATAATTGTTAGTAATAAGTTAGTGTATATTATATAAAGAGATAATGTATTATTAATATTATATAATAAGTTAGTTAGATGTTTTTAGTATAATTTTGTATAGCTAACTTGTCTAATAACACATGTGGACCCAGGTATCCCTACCGCTGATCGAACCGTGCCTTTCACGACACAGCGTATCAGTAACTCATCGTACACTTGCTATGGATTTAAAAACAATAATAAATGCATGCTAAAACTAGTTTCATTTCGTTTTCAAAGTTTTTCAATTGAATAGCTAGATAAGTTAAATTGCACAGTATCGTAAAAGAATCGATCGAACTATGTGCCATGGTTGATTGAAAAATATGACAATCTACGAAATGACTCGTAAATTACAAATCTGGTAACATCACAGACACTTGGGGTTTTGGGGTAACTTATAATAGCGAATGTGCGGGAGCGACCAGTTCAGGCCTTGTTGTTGTTGTCCCGCTTATCGGTGACAAATTCACAGACATGAATCACAGATTATTGAACAGTATCATATTTGTTGCACAGTTTTGGTTTAATCCGGGTACGCGCCCCAGTGGTATAAGATGGACTCTTGGTTGCTCACTGTACTACGCTTTATAAGTCACGATCTAGGTTCAGGCACAGTTATACTCTCGTAACCTTATCATCTTTAATAATGTTTTAATTTAATAGCTGATAAATTGTGAAAGTTGTATATGTGCAAAACTACGTTCCTGCTCTATTTCCATACCATTATTGTATGCACTTTTCCCTCCAGTCTCTGCTATTTTGCCATACTTGTATATTGTTTTTGAATTCCATGTTAGAGATACTTTGAGTTACGCCTGATCCTGGCGCCCCCTTCTTTTTGTGGTGGACCCGCCAGATACCTTACAGGTGGACAAGGTGACACCTGAATTTGCAGACCCCGAGCTCACAGTTGAATTTGACCAGGAGGACGCTGGTTATTGAGAGTGAGTGTGAAAGTGTTATGTTATCTCATGCTTTTCATTTCCAGAGTGTGGCTTGGTGTGTATTTGTTTTCAGGCTGTATTTTCCTTTTTCTGTACGCTGCTGGGTTGTAATAAAGTTGTATTGCATTTTCATGTATGAGTATTTGGCATATTTCTGAAACGGAGCCTGTATTGATGTCATTGGTGCCTAGCAAGACTTGCGCATGTACCGAACAGTAACGGGCCCCAGGAGTGGGTCGTTACAGTTCACATACTACCAGACAAATTCACTGACAACCAGAAGATTGTCAGATCACACGTCCCTGCTGTAAACACGCCAGGTAGGATTGACATACCTAAAGATGGATGCAATCCAACTGCAGCAGAAGCGGCAGTACCTCAACAAAAGAGAGGACGACCCCCAGGCTCCAAGGATAAGTTTCCTCGAAAGAGGAAAAATCCTGGAGAAAATATAACGATACCACCATAGGATGCTGAGCTCAGTCCAAATACCTCTGCCCTCCTCAATTCCCCAGAAGAGGAAAATATAGGAGAAATATCATTAAATTATGTACGTACTGGGGATGTACTGGACAGAAAAAGCACTATCATCGATGACGACTTTGCTTTCATTATTGATAATCACGTCACTGAATACGACGATGATATCGATCCACGCTCTTTAGCAGAATGTAAACGCAGAGAGGATTGGCCAAAGTAGAACGAGACAATAAGAGTAGAGTTGGACTCACTCTTGAAACACAAAGTATTTGGACCTGTAGCCCCAACACCAAAAGGTGTAAAACCTGTGGGCTATAAATGGGTATTCGTAAGAAAGAAAAATGAAAATAATCAGATCGTACGCTACAAAGCGCGCCTTGTTGCACAAGGCTTTTCCCAACGACCGGGAATAGATTATGAAGATACATACTCTCCGGTCATGGATGCGATCACTTTCCGATTTATAATTAGATTAACAGCTACGAACGGCCTAGATAGGCAGCTCATGGACGTTGTGATTGCATACCTATACGGTAATATAGATAAAGATATCTATATGAAACTTCCGGATGGTTATAAACTACCATCAAAAATGACAAATAGACCTCGTGATGTCTATTTTGTCAAACTGCAAAGATCGATGTATGGTCTAAAACAATCGGGAAGAATGTGGTATAACAGACTCAGTGAATTTCTTGTGCAACAAGGATTCACCAATAATGAAGTCTACCCTTGCATCTTCATAAGAGCAAATGGAACATGATTTGTAATCATTGCCGTCTACGTAGACGATTTAAATCTCATAGGATCTCTCGAAGAGATATCTGAGATATCCAAAAGCCTCACAAAGACTTTTGAGTTGAAAGACCTTGGCAAAACTAGATATTGCCTTGGGTTACAAATAGAACACCTCAGCGAAGGAATCCTGTTACAACAATCCACTTACCCAAGGAAATTGCTGAAAAATTTCCAAATGGACAAATGTCACCTGTTGAGTACATCGATGGTCGGTAGATCATTGGATGTTCATAAAGACCCCTTCCTTCCACTGGAATAGGGGGAGAAAACAGTTGGTCCTGAAGTACCTTACCTAAGTGCCATTGGAGCACTCCTCTATCTGGCAAACTGCACGCGTCCCGATATAGCGTTTGCAGTAAACCTACTAGCCAGATACAGTTCAGCGCCCACAAAGCGCCACTAGAACAGCGTGAATCACCTTATGCGCTACATCCAAGGGTTAGTCGATCTGGGACTAAATTACCAGAAAGGCGTATCCTCCAACTTAATTGGTTTTGCAGATGCAGGATACAGATCAGATCCCCACACCGTAAAGTCCCAGACTGGTTTCGTATTCACCTACGGTGGGACGACCATTTCATGGAGATCTGTAAAGCAGACCTTGACAGCAACCTCATCCAACCACTCTGAACTCATTGCGATCCATGAAGCTAGCAGATAATGTTTCTGGCTACATTCTGTCATTCACCACATCATAGTGACGACCGGCCTGAAGATGGGCGACCTTGAACCAACCACCATGTTTGAAAACAATGCAGCCTGCATAGTTCAACTAGGAGGTGGCTACATCAGGGTGACAGGACGAAGCACATCTCTCCCAAGTTTTTTGGACGCACGACCTACAAGAAGACAAACAGATCGACATCCAGCAAATCTAGTCTTGCAACAACTTGGCAGATATGTTCACTAAAGCACTACCTCGATGTACCTTTAGAAAACTTGTAATAGAGATTGGGATGAGACAGTTGAGAGACTTACAAGCCTGAAGCTTGTACACAACATGGGGAGTTAATGATCTGTTGTACTCTTTTTCCATTAGCTACCGGTTTTTTCCACTGGGTTTTCCATAGCCAAAGGTTTTAACGAGGTAACCACATCAACTCTGGATCCAAAAGTATCGATCCCTGGTGATATCCACCGATTAGGGGAAGTTAATGAGACTTGTACTCTTTTTCCTTAGCTATTAGTTTTCCCACTGGGTTTTCCATAGCCAAAGTTTTTAACGAGGCAAGACCTCTTAACTTAGGATCTAGAAGTATCCATATCCTCGTGATCAGATAAGCTCTATGAATCCCGAAGCATTCATATACCAAGTTTACAATGATGGATAGATAAGGGAAGTGTTACGAATAAGCTTTTATAGGTGTAACACCCCGCTCCCTAGGATACCCTGAGCAGCGAGTGTTACGGAGGAAATACCAAATACAACACAAGCAGGTCCACTGCGCGCTGCTGGGATAGTACCTGTAGCATTCCAATCAATACAGAAGCACAAAGAGAACCAACAACTGAAGCACGGATATATA
The DNA here is from genome assembly GCA_030789695.1 of Scilla litardierei. Lineage (NCBI taxonomy): Eukaryota > Viridiplantae > Streptophyta > Magnoliopsida > Asparagales > Asparagaceae > Scilla > Scilla litardierei. Next base: position 400,819,328 of record CM061142.1, on the reverse strand, counting down.
CATACATTCAAACAGTGCATATACAACATCATTATACAATCGCATATACAACATATAACCCAACTCACCCAGGTACATTATCACACCCAAATCTCTCTCACACTCACCCCCACACTCAAATCCAACCAGCTGGGCTCGTGGGCCTCTGACACCAAGATCCAATACCTGAAAAATAACAACGGGACACGTCACAGCGTGACCCAGTAGGATGTCCAAGCCCCACTCACATGGTTCACATGAATAACATGCTCTCATACAACAAAATGGAACTAACCGATGTCGTATCTTAAATTTTATAGACTCAACACACATGGAAATGCCAATGACATATAAAATGAAATTACGTACCTGAGGTATATGAGAACCTACAAAACAAAGTGAGTACCACAAGGAAAAGTAATCAACAACTCCCAACACGGACCACTTCCAATAAAATTTTCTATTGTCCTAAGCTTCAGCTTAGGACAAACTTAAGCAACTATACCATATTATTATTTAATGTGAGAAAGCAACACTTATAACTGGTCCACGACAAAATGCAACAACTAGTAAGAAAAGCAACCTTTGAACGCATCATCCACAAGAGTGTAATAGATGATGTAAAGATGCATCTTTCTACATCAAAGGTGTAACACTAGCAAATTATTAACACAACATGCAACCTCAAGGCCATTTAGTACCTTCTAATCACTCTAACAAATGTAGTAGAATAAAAGAATATGAGAGTTGGTAACGAAGAGAGAGCTTCCCCTACAAATTTAGACAAGTTTGGGCAAATTGGTAACAATTTTATTTATCAACCCAAATGCATGCTTTTGCAAATTACAAGATTACATGTAACCTATCATAAGATGCAATCTTCATGAAAGTCAATGTAAATTGAATGAAATCCATACCATTCTAATTAGCATGATAGCCAATCAAGGCATATGTTTTAATAAATATCTAACTAATGAGAAAACGCATTGTCTTTGTTCCGTGGGTTGCTGAAATTGCTAGTTTAAGTGAGAACAAGCCATGTATGTGTCCATCTTGTATAATTTGGCATGCTACATATAAAATTACTAACTTTAGCTACAAATTTATCATACTACAGTGAATTAATAGATATGGCAAATATAACAGCAACCCCAATTTAATCTTTGCTGCACAACGGTGGGTTCCTACGCTCTCTAAAGCTTCCAACTTGCAAGTTAACATAAAACCCTCTTACTAACTTTCCAATTATAATTATAATAAATACATTCCCTTTAAACATAGAAATTTTGAGAGAAGTAGCGAGTAGAATTCCTAACTTAAGTTTCTAATACTTCGGATTTTTATGAAAAAGCTTATAAAAATTTCGGCAGAGTTTCCCTTGTATTTATCAAAGTTTCCCAATACAACATAAATAGTTTTTAAAGAGAACATGATATAGGCATAATATCCCAACAACACCAACAATACCAACAACACCAACAACACTATAAACACCAACACAACCTCATTCTTAAGAGACATTTCATAATATCACCAATCCAACACCAATATCATTAATATCACTACCAACAATAACAACAAGAACAACAATAATTGCCAACAACTAACAAACCATGCTCTCCAACATACCATCATTCAAGCACCAAACACATCCATGACAACATTCATTCTTAAAGTTAACCATCACATACATACAACCACAAATCACCAAAAATGCTAAATGATGCCATGATGCATATGATGCACAAGTAATGCGATGCAATGCAATGCAAGGGGATCCCATGAATGCGCCGGCGTGCACGTGCAAGTGATTCTACTCCGTTATCACGTGGAGCCACCTAATGGTATCAAGAGATTGCCTACGGCGATTTCACCCGCCTACTACAGTGGCAACTTTGTCCATGCTCGTGCACTCCACCGTTCGTGTCCTAATAACATCAGAACACATCCTTCCACATTTCACGTGTGTCCAACACCACACTGCCAATTTCCCATCTCATTTCATTGTTCACATGTTTCACTTTTTATACAAATTAAGGTGAATAATTAACTCTCAACAACCCAAAATGAAAGCGATTTCTGATAATCAATGTAAGACGATGGGAACAATTTCATTTAGGCGATGTAACAAAATGAGAGCAATTGATTTAATCAATATAACCAAATGAGAGCAATTTTAACTTCCAACATGCTAGATGAGAGTTATTTCGCCTAATTAGTAGCACCAATTGAATAATAGGCCTCTAACTTGTTACAAGCTAATCAAGAAAATTGGTTACTTAGTTCCCACACCCCAAATGAGAACAATTTCATAAATTATTGAAACAAGGCAATCAAGAGTGTTTGAGACAAGATTGTGGCATTATAAAATTAATCAAACAACATAAATCATACTCACAGTAGCAAATAACACATCCCAACATATTAACCAACCACATGACAACATCTTAATCCAAAAGAGAACGATTCAACATAATTGGTGAAGCAAAACACCCAAGGCAACATGAATCATAAAATTAGCCTCTTTTAAGTTCAACACATCGTTTAAATTTAATTAAATGAGAAGCTTCCAACATTTCATAATGAGAGTAATATCAAAATTTCACAAAATTAAAGTAGCAAGGCTGTCCAATTGCATCATAAATCAAAATCATGGCATCATACAACTCATCACAACATATAAATTCAACCAAGGATATATCATATCAAGAAATTGTCACAAAACCCTAAAAATGCAAACTTTCTTCACCAACATGCAATGAAATGAATCATATAAGTAGGGTTGAAATCCTACCTCTTGTGGAAGCTCAAATCCTCTTCCAATTTGATTAGATCCCTCATTGATTCCAAGCTCAAGCCCTAATTTCGAAATTCCCACATGAATCTCCCTCTTCAAGCATGAATCTCCCTCTTCAAGCTTCTAATCCTAACTCCTCTTGATCCCAACTCCCACAACCACTTGAGATTGGAAACAAACCCAGAAATTTCGGCCAACTCAGATTTGGGGGGTTTTGGGGGAAGCTTTTGGCCATGGAGTTGGAAAGAACTTGGAGAAGATGAAGGGAGAAAGGGGTGATGGGCTTAGGGCTTCTCTTCTTCTCTTCTTCCTCTTCTTCTCTTTCTTTTTCCCCTTCTTTTTCTCCTCCAATCCCCCAAAATTCGGCAACATGAAGAGGGTTTCGGCCTGGGCAAGATGCTTGGGGAAGAAGAAGTTGGGAAAGGAAAAGGAAATATTACAAGTTTGCCATTCCCAATCACATTCATTTCTGGAATTTGCAGGACAGTCCCAAACATGGGCAGCTAACTCAATATTTTTGAACTACACTTAAAATTTACTCCTCTTATGAGTTGTAGATATAGGTGTTATGCATTCACATATCAATTTTCATGATGTTTCACCAAGTATTCAATTTAATACAGAATTTACGGCGAAGGGTGTATGTGCTGAAACTGTGCTGGAAAGTAAAATAGAAACTGTCCTGTCTTGATGACCAGATTGCTCCTAAATGCGGACAGATTCAGAAAAAATGGAAAGCTACAAAGTTGTAGGGCTTGAAGTTAACTTTCCAACGAGACCAAGAACACACCATTTCGTTAAGAATTGAGGGACTGATCGCCGTTCCCGTAACATATGTCAAAGCTGAGGAAAAACAGACATGCTGATTTCACGAAAATTCATATCCCAATTTCTAATCCGAATTTGGAAAAGTGTTCAACATGAAAGCTGGAGATAATAGTCCCAAGTTTATGCCGTAAAATTTCCAGGACATTCGTAATTCTAAATTAGGAGAAATCAACAACACTTTAAGCATGTACTTCTGCCCAAATTCCAATAAATCTAAAACATAACATCAATTAAATTCAACACTTCCTATAAATTCATTCGCATAATTCCCATTTCCATATACTAGAAAGTTGAATGAATGATAGCTTCCAACATACGAAAAGAGAGCAATTTCAATGAAACCGACAATCAAGACAATGGGATGAAACCAACAATCAATCCCTCTTCTCTCATCTAATAGTCTAGCCCACCTATGGAAGCCCAATCAATAGTAACTAACAATAATCAAAACCTAACTCTAGCTACCAAATTAACTAAGGCCTTAACAATAGTAATAATAATATCAATCAACATCATCAATAATAAAAATACCAATACCCAAAAATAATAACAACTTCTCCAAAAATAACAACCAAACATCGTAATAACTATCTCAGCATCAACAGTTTCATGATCATACCGTTTTACGTTACACACTCACCAACAAAAACGCCAAGCACGCTACTAAACACTGTTAGCATGCTAGCAATAATATCAATTTATTATCCAACCACACGCATTCACTGCATATCATAGTCAACTGGTACCCTACATGTAGAAAATTACTACACACAACAAACTTACTATACGCACACACTCAAACAGTTTTTTACACATACGGGCATTACAATAGGCCCATGTGGAGCCCACTTAGAATTAGGGTATCCACCCATTATGTAATCTTTTCCTATAAATATATGGCTATGGGTTCCGTAGCTGCCACCTTCACAACAAATACAAGTAAAGAAATCTAGAATCAAGTCTCTTCTGCTTCTTCTGCTTCTTCAGAGTCTTCAGAAAGGTCAATTTCATGTTGGGTCCTCGCTTCAGCCTTGAACCAATCTTTCGCACAAACTGCAGCTTCAACTATTTATTCCTTCAGCCTGACCTCTTGTTGCTAAGAACATGACTACTTGTACTAAAAGCAGACTTCGAAGCAACAGTAGATATGTGTACAGCTAGCAAATCGCGACCCATGATGAAAAGAATTGGATAACTAGTTTTCTATTGTTTCCACCATGACAGAACATCAAAATGCTCACAATCAATTCTTCTTCAGTAAAAGGACAAGCATTTGCCAATTACGTAGACAGTTCACTAGAAGAACTATCTACTGTTCTTTGTTTCTTCTTCCACATAAGCTGGCAGAGCATACTTGGAGCAGAAGAAGATGCTTGAACAGAAGAGGTGAGTGTAGAACTCCCTGATCATGTCTCATATAAAGAAAAAAAGGGATCTTAAGCTACTCTTAAAACTAGCTGTCACGCCCCGCTTCCCATTGTGTTTAGGAGCGCGGAAGCGAGCGGGTCCGCATGTGCAAGTAAGGAGGATGTACTTTTGCTTCTTTCCTCATTGACTTAAACACAATAAGTGTCTGTGTGAAATCTTGTAGGTTCTTGCATGCATACTTAAAACAACACATATAATTATTATTACAATCTCAATCGTCTCAGAAATGGAATACAACAATAATGAAAAGAAGAGAGGCCTTATGGCTCTTACAACACATATTACATAAATTTAATACAATGAAACTATAAGGAAAAGCAGCCTAAGAATATCTTCCCGGGAGAATCCTGCCACTAGTGGGTCATGCTACGCTGCAACTAAGATCTGCAAAAATGCCCTCAGAACCTGACGGACATTGCATTAAAACACAATTACAATGCCCGTCAGTGAGGGTTACTCACGTAGGTTCCTAAGCATCAATCTCATTTAAACAATTAAAAGAATATAGCATGGTAATGGTATTGTCTACTAACATAATACAAACATGTGAGCATTGTAGGGTGTAGTGCACAAAGTAAAGCGTGGTGAGCATGGAAATTATACATAAGCATGGTAAGAGAGAAACTAGCAGGTTACACAATTTATGATAGCAATTAGTAGTTCTAATGTCACAGTTATACATTTAACTAGCAGTACAATTATGAACATGGCAGTTCTAAGGAATTTAAGCAAGCATTTATGAACATGGTAGTTCTAAGGAATTTAAAACAACATAATTGTTAGCATGGCAGTTTTAAAGATATCAAGGCAAAGCAGTTATCAACATGGCAATTCTAGTGTGCAAGTAGAGTAACGACAATCAATTCAAGTTCCATGCATTGTTTTCTATCTTACCTAGGGTTCATGCCTTTAAGTCATGGTGAGTGAATCGATCCTTCTCACGGGGGTATAATCGTGATTGATGCCACCCACCGTATATGTGGTGCTCTTGAAGGGGGCCCTTTCACGCATGCTTAGTGGCCGCTCAACTCTAACCCCACCCAAATGTTGTGCTGGAACACGAGCCAGCCTAATCAAGTTCACGAATTCACGAATTCAAGATTTCGCCATCGAGGGCGCAAGTTCACGAATGTTCTGCTGGAACACGAGCCAGCCTATTAGTATGCACGAATTCATGAATTCAAGTTCTTTCAAGGAGTTCCATCAATGTCCATAATACTAAGCAGTTTTAATCTACCAAAAGATTAAATTCTAACAATATGTACAAGCATGATGTGAGGCATGATGTCATGTTAATTATCAGCATAATAATTTATGACATTTAAGGTATTTCAGAGCAAAAAATTAAACGGTTAATTAATGAACATGTTGCATATGTGTTTTTCATTAACAAGTCCAAATGTGATTTAAAATGTATTAAACTGTCATAATTCGCACACTTGCATTAACACATATTATTTTATCTAAATGAAAGAGACGTGGGGAACCTACTATACGATGCGTAGATCTGAAGAGGAGGCGGGCGTTGGGGGTCCAAATGATTTGTAGCGTAAGGCGCGTGTTATCTGCGTCATTAAGATTCATATTATCATGCTAAAAGATTTTTAATAATGCTAAAGCTAACTTATATAACTTAATATAGAGCTAACTCTTTAAAACATTTAATTTGAAACATTTAATTTGAAATTCTATTTAAAACATATAACTTGAAATTTAATTTAAATAACTTAATTAACTTAATAACCTAAAACTTTAATAGCTTAATAAGTTTAAAACTTAACTTTATAACTTAAAACTTAAAAACTAAAATAACTTTAAACTTAATACAATTTAATAACTTTAAAACTTAATAATTCTTAATAACTTATAACCTAATAACTTTAATATCTCTAAGACTTAAAATAACTTAATATAACTTTAAACTAACTTACTAATCCATACCCAATAAGTGTACTTACTTAATTTAAAACCCAATAACTCATACCCAATACCCAATAATCTTAATAGTTCAAATGAAACCCAATAAGCAATAGCTATAATTCAAATACCCAATAAGAAATAACTTGCTCATTCCAACCCCATATGTATAGTGCATGCACCCATTAAGCTACTAACTTACCCAATCTCAATCCAATTAAAATTCAACTGAACCCATACCCAATAAGTTATAATTCATCTAAACCAATTAACTTCTTAAAACCCAATAAGAATAACTTTATACCCAAAACCCAATAACTACTTAAAACCCAATAAGCTAATGAAACCCAATGAGCATACTTAAACCAAATACTCATTATGCAATTTTAAAAACCCAATAACAATTTATACATCATTTTCTTTCTTCTTTCTATCTTTTCCCTTTCTTCTTTCACTTCTGTTCATTTTCTATTCCTTTACTTTTTCTTTCCCCTTCTATCTTCTTCCTTCTTTCTTGCAGGTGGCTCAAGAGGAGGCATGCGGCAAGGGGGGCGGCGGCCTGGCAATGGACGGCGGCGGCGGCCTGCAAGGGGCGGCGGCGGCGGCCTGCAAGGACAGCAGCGACATCCTGGCATGGGGAGGGCGGCGGCCTGGGGTGCTGTTAGGAGGAGGGAGGGGCAGCGAGGGAGAGGGATTGGGTTTTGAGGGTTTGATTTGATTTGAAATTTTGATTTCAGATCTGATATTCAGTTTGAATCCTCAAATTCTCCCTCTCTCCATTCGATTTCAATCTTGATTTGGGTTTTTGAATTGATTTCGGTTTGAATTTGGGTTGAAATCGATTTGGGTTGGCTGTATTGATTTGATAAACGATTTGAATTGCAATAGGTTTGGATTTGGGCTGGATTTGGCTTTGTGCTTGTAAATTTGGGTTTGCAATTTCAATTGTGGGGGAATTGAGTTGATCAAAGAGGGTAGAAGGGGAGGAATTTCTTTGCAGGGAGATGAGAATTCGTCGTTGTGGTTGCCTGCTGTTGTTTGCTGTTGTTGATTTAAAATATTGAAATGGAGGGGGTTGCCTGTTGATGAGGGAAAGCTGGAGGTGGTGATGAAGAGAGTTGTTGGGGAGATGTTGGAGGGTGGTTGCCGACAGTAGGGAATTAATTAGGGTGGTTGGATCCAATGATATTTAGGAGGTGGGTTAATGGAGTTGCCATCTGCCGAAGAGGAGAGGGGATGTATCCAATTAAATTGTTAGGTGGGTCAGTTTTGTAGAAACGAAAAATGTGAATTGTGTGCTGCAGACGACTTGGGATTAGGTAATGTAAATAAGTAAATATTAGAAGTTAAACGTAAATAGCAAAAACGCGTAAAAACATAATTAGTAAGATGATTAAAAATACGAAATTACGATTTTGTCCCTAAAAATAAATGTCTCCGAAAAATTACGAAAATAATACCACGGGCTCGTATCGTTGTGAGTATCACGAATACGAAGTCCGTTTTAAGATTTGAATGACGAAAAATAGTACGAAAAATCATTTAGTTATGATTGAAATCATTTGAAATAATCTTCGTTACGGAAAAACGTGCACTAAGAAAACTGGCCGTTACACTAGCTATCTGTTCTTTTGATTAATTCTCATGTTTTCGTAATATGTATCTAATAAGTCAACTACACCTTCCTCCTTAATACGGGGATCAAATACCTTAGCTACAGAGTATATCAAACGAACTGGATTCCAATACTTAAGAAGTTTTCTCTCCATTTCATCAATCATTTTTCCAATGTCGGGATTAATAGGGGTCTCATTATCTCTATGTTTTTCTATAACAAAAAAATCAAAACTAATTGTTCTAAGCCTATAACTGTTGTGGGGTAGTATACCCAAGAAAATTTGTTTGTTGATAAGTAGTAAATTTCACACAAAAAAAATCATGCAGTTCATCTATAATTTGTTGGGAAATTTGGTCTCATCCCAAAGTAGTTTTGATGATGATCACACCAAATGTTGTTAATGTTCTAATCATTTTATTTAAGAGGTGTAGGTTGTGCAAATAAGCTAAGTGAAGCTCAAAGCATACTTCGAGAAGAAGAACTTCAACCACACTCTTAGAAGATCGAGATGAATTTAGCTCGCAATTCAACGTCTACATTCTATCACGCACCGCTCTCCCAAATATGGAGATACATAGCTAACTAGGCCGCCGTAGTATCCAGACCCTGGGCTTCGAGCCCTTCTATCTAAATACTACTAGGCATTATTGTGGTTAAATAAATTAAATAAGCAGGCCACTGAAACAACACTGAAATAGTACAACTAAAGAAAAGTAAAGTGCTCCAACAGAATTTAAAATTCGCAATACTGAAAAGAAAGCATAATTAAACTGTACGTTACATCATATTAAACAAAATACTTATACATACATCAGCGGTACAAAAGAGGTACAAAAGTGAGGGTACAACAAAAGAGAAACCCCATCCCAAAAAGAACAAAAAGTGTCCACACCCAGTACAACGACCCACTAGTCTACCCCAGGAAAGTTCAACTGGACAAAATCGCTCGCAGGCTCTACCTCTGAACTGATACCGATCTCTGACCTCGGGACCCGCACAGGCTACTCTGGTCCCACACCTAAAACCACAAGGGGGCACGTCAACGCGTGACCCAATATGAACTCCTAACATCGCTAGTAGGATCCAGTTTTAGAACTGGTCCTTCTAACTAACCATCTATCTACAGGTGCCACAACAACCACAGAACTAATGCAGAATTTAAATAAACAATACACAGGTGCTGAAAGTAAAAGTGACTGAGAATGGAAATAACAGATTAAGTTAGTTAAAATTAGATGTTTAGTGATTATTTGAAAACCCGAGTAAACCGTAGGATGCTAAGGAGCCGGACTTCACCCAGGGTGGGTGAAAAGTGGTACCCAAACAAGCGAGACGGGCACTGGAGGGGCCTCTTGTAACTCCCTACCCGAACAGGGCAAGGTACGGGAGTGAGACAATCTCGGGTTTTATCGGACAAACGGAGAAAACCAACAATTACTGCATGGTGCATCACGAGTACACCACCGACCTCTCTAACTTTAGTCAACTTCCCCTTCCGGAAGTGACAAGTGAGTGAAAAATCTATCACATCCGCTCCTTAGCTCCTAAACTTTACCCGTGTTTCCATTGCCACAAGCCTGGACACGGGAAGAGGAACTGTAAGGCCTACCTTACAGAGAAAAAGGGTCATGGTGATGCCTCAACCTCAGGTATAAATCTTGTTTAAGAGTATGTTAATTTCCATAAAGCTTAATACGTGGTATGAGATACCAGTATGATTACTAAACATCTGTATATTGTCTACACGTGCTTGAAGCTATGGAGCAGTCAGTATTTTAACCTGAGTTGTTGTGTATGTTTCTGAGTTGATGCGATTGATTGGAGCAGTCAGTATTTTAACAAATCTATAGTAGCGAGTATATTCCAGGCGCATATAAATTAGATGTGATCTTGATTATGCGCACAATAAGAAAAGTTCTTGTTTGCCTGCATGTAATACTTCATTTTAGAATATTAATGCATATAAAGAAAAAAAATAGTGTGGGTAGTTGTGATTACGTAAGTTATCATCAAGACTTTTATAGACGGATTTTGATATAACTTATTCGTCAAAACAACTTGACACAAGTACATTATTTTTTAACTCATTCAGCACAAATAGTCCGGTTATACTTAATAATCAACATTCTAAATGAGATTTAGAAAGTCAAGTTGAAAGTAAGTTCTTAAAGTCAATGGGAGCTAGCATGCTGCTTGGTTCCATTTTGCGCTAAGTAAAGTTCCAAGTTATAAAACCATCTCTATGTGACATACAATCAAAAGAGTTTTGTTTATGTCAGAGATATAGAATATTTGGTGTCATTGATGTGCTTGACATAAATGACACATGAATATTGGAATATGCTACGACATGAAGGATTCAGGAGAAGTGCACTCGGGTGCAAGAGAATAATTAAAGTCACAAAGAATTTATGACATTAAGTCTATATCAATTGGAATAATTTAGCTCACAAACCTGTTGTGAGATTAAACCAAGGAGTTTTAACATTATGGACTTCACATATGATGTATAATTAATACTTGGTATTATGTTGACAATGATGCATGGGATTGAAGGGGACTTTCTGAGAAAACCACAGGAAGAAACCGCGTTCAAATCGGAGCTCAAACGAGTCCAGAAACGCAAAAACAGCGAGAAAAGGGCTAAGAGGGCTTGCGGGTTTGACCCGCACATGGCAGGTCAGACCCGCCAGGAGTTAGCGGGTCGGACCTGCAATGGGGTCCGACCCGCTGGGCAGCCCGCGTGGGGCCTGCACGCCTGCGCACGGGCGGCCTTGCTTAGGCACGCGCCATGTGGCATGCGCAGATCGTGCCACGTGGCGCGATCTGCTCAGCCTCCTCGCGATGCGTGTTTTCGCAGTTTTGTGCGAAACCCGATTTCAGAAATTGTTTTCGACATTTGAAGGGTCAAATGATATCAGAATTAAACGTCGGTTTTTTCTATACGATCGTTGTCTCGAGATCTTCGATTTGATATATTGTTTTAAAGTCGAAAATTAGAAATAGATTTATGGTTAATTTTAGAAGCTTGGACTTCTATAAAATTAATCTTAAATAACTCATTTTAATAGTCCCACATTGCTCGTAGTAAAGGAGAAGGGGCCGGCTCCCTATATAAATAAGGGGCGGCCCTCCTCATTGAAACTCGCACCAAGTCTCCGAATCGAGTAACTCCGAAAAGTTTTGAGCACGCTCGATCCGAGACAAAAATTATTCTTCCTCCTATAATTCTCACGTTCCTTCGTTCGCGTCCTAGCAAGACGAGGAGGAGGATTGGATTTGATCCAAAGTCTCAGACGCGGATCACACTCAAGTGAAACCTTCTTCGGCGAGTGATTGGCTCGGAGGCGCGGTGTCGGCTCGCTTCGGGTGGACCAGTTTCGGAGGCGCATAGGCAGCTTGCTTCGGGGAGCTAAAGTTGTTGCTGAAAACGACGCTTTGTTTTCTGCGGAAGCAAAGTTCCAGTTATGTTTTTAATGCTTTCATATTTATATTGTTGCAGTAGTTTAGATCTATTTTAGGGCTGGTCAGACCCACCCCAAGATAGTAAAGATACTGGCTATGGTCTTTGATATCCTAAGGGCTTTTTATTAAAGTGTTTAATAATTCTATTTTTCCACTGCTATATTTTTGATTCTATCGTCCGTTCGACATAGGACATACATAGATTTATGCACCAAAGGTCCCTCTAAACCCAACAATGGGAGGAGTGGGCAGCTGATGTTTGGCTGGTCCTTCTAGAGCAGCCATCAAGTCTGCTATCTGAATTCGGATTCCATGAGAGAGAGTTATCACTCAGCCTCAACCATTCAGAGGATTGAACACAGTCTTTGTATCCTCTTCCCGTGGGACTCTAACTCCATCCATTGTAGCGCATCATTCAATTCCATCTCACACTTTTATCTGACCACGCATCAACCATGCCATTCGGCCTTTGCTTGGGGGTTTACGCTTCCAAGCCCAATGCATCTGAGATTTGTACCTTGACTCTCATAGGGTTGTCGCTCGATCTCTCTTTGGGTCATCCCCTTGACATTTGCTAGTTGGCCCACTAAGAGCCTCATCTATTGTGCGGAGGGGTTGTGTATGTATGTGCGTAGGCTTGAAATGTTTAGATAAAGCATTTCTCTTTGTTTCTTACCTTTACTATCATTTCTTCGAAATCAAAAAAATATATTAAAAATATTAAAATAAAAATAAAAAAACTGGGTCCTTCCTTCGGGCTATGAAGTTGTCTAAAATGCGAGGATATTAAAAAAAAAATTTGCCTTTCTTCAGCAACTAGGGTTTTAAAACTGATTATGAAAACAGAGTCAAATAAAGTGTATCCATCAGCTACTACCTATAACTATTACTACAATGATGTGCGTTGTTCCTATTTTTAGAAGTCCACGACTGCATATCTTTAGCTAATAGTTCATTAGTAATGCCGAGTTGGAATCCTATACACAAACACACAAAAGAACAGGAAAAAGGGAAAGTAAACAAGAAAAGATTGCATTGCAGGCATACGAGTGGATCATATCAGTGACGAAGTAGCATTTCTCGCTTGCTTCCACTTTCACATGTAATTTTAGAGATCTAAGAGATCAAAAGGGGAGATAATGCAGCGCTTCATCGTCTAAAAAGCTAATAAAGCAATCGATAGAAACACAGAAGTTTTCAGTAGACGGTCATTCACGTCTCTTGAAAGCCCGTTGAAGATGACCCTTACCCAACCTCACAACTATATATCCATTAATTGGGAAAGAAAAAGGATGCTTTGCTGTTAAATGGATTGCTAACTGAAATAGATGGGGACTGTATTATCCTAGGGCCAGTGAATCAGTGATAGCTTCAGCAACAGGAGATGGATTTGAGAGTGAACAATTTATGGACCTCAACATGCAATCAATATCCCTGCAATATTTGTGTTCGTGTTCGGTCTACTAATTAAGGAAAGCATGCCTTCAGGAGTGCTGCAGCTGATAGCAACTAAATCACTATAACAATCGGTTGCTTGCAAGATCAGCAGAGCAACCTCCAGCAAGCAAACCCCAAATGTCAAAAGCAAAAGGAGGGCCTCTTCTCATCACATTCAACGGGTCCATCCAGAGCAAAGACATAATTTTTAAAACCACATCTTTTGTGCATCGTGGTCCAGTGCAATTGATCTCCCAAAAGAGAAAGATATTCAGCTGAAAAATGTGCAATGATCTTTATCCAATAATGGAGAGAGTGACGGCAGAGAAGTGCCGTGCGCATAACAATGGGAAACTCTACTGCACTGTTTCTACAGGAGGATGCAAAAGGCTGATATTGCTTGTGGATGACACTGTTTCCTAGTAAGCTTGTCGATGCATAGTGGCGAAGAATATGCTGAATATCTTCATTGGTTGAAGGAATAATATGATCCAAGATTCCAATATGATGTTGGAGGATCAAATATAGGAAGAACAAGTAGAGTAATTTCCTTCATATCAGGTTGACTTTTCAGAGATGATTGTGCAATGCAATGACATGTCGGGCTGAATGGCATCTCCGGCTGCGTTTGCGCCTCAAACGTTGCAGCTTAAGGTTGGGTACAATGGTTAATTGATTGACTTTCTATTCGATGCATGGATTCCACCTTCAAGAACAAAAGAGCCCTCGCACATAACTAGACAAAACTAATGATCAAACTTCTACGAGGGACGTATGGATCAAGGTTTTTAAGATGCTAAATTCGTCTCCTTCATGGTTGGCGATGAGGACAAGTTCCATTTAGTTGGGATTTCATCTGGATTTTGGTTCGGATTTCATTTGAATTAATTGGTTTTATTTGTTATGATTTTATTTGATTGTATTTAATATTTTTAGTAGTTTATCATTTTAATTTTAGTGTAGTCCTACATAGGTTGTGGTGAAGTTTGTTTTGAGTTGTAAGCCGATATAAATGCTTGAGAACTTTTAATTTTAGTCAATGAATAAGAATTCTTGAGACCCGACTTCTCAGAATTCTTGAGACCCGACTCCTCGGCATTCTTGGAATAAGAAGAAGCTTCACCATCACCCACTGTCTCTGACTTCTCATCAGAGACGGATGAGTCTGAATCAGAGATCTCCACCACAACAATTTCAGAAATTTTCACCGAAGATCTTCTAGGATTCCAGGTATGAATAATGATTCTATCATCTCGGGGCACTTCCACACTAATCACTTTGCCACGAATCTTTTTATGCAAGAGCTGATCAACATTGATTCCAGAAAGGTCTAACCATGAGAGATCCAACTTCCTCCCAGTCCTTCTAAGGTGCCAAAACCAGTCCTGGACGGTGACAGGAACGGGATAGACTTCATCCTCACAAGAATCAGACACCGAGGGTTTTCGCAGAAGAGGAATTTTCAAAATTGGGGAAAACTTCACAACTTCTAAATTTGAACCAACAGAAGCGTGCATGTCTTGGAAAGATACTAGAGATGGAGATGGAGAAGGGAAAGAAATACCAAAGGAAGAGGCACGCGAAGTCCGAGGAACCACTCCCTTTCGCTTGGTTGTAGGAGAGGACGAAGAGGCACCCTTTTTCGATGATGAAGTTCGACGGGAATAGCGCCGAGGGTTCTGAGACGATTTTCCTTTTGATCTCGCGTCATTTCAGAGACAGAGGGAGAATTTCACACGGAAAATCAAGAACCCTAGAAGAACCGCTCTGAGAATTTTGAAATATTTGAGAGAGGAAAGAGCGTCGTGAGGGGTTAGAGCGAAACGAGAGAACACAAATAACGGGCAGAAAAATAACTGCGAGGCATCCGACCCATTAACTAAAGACCGCTCCATTCCTCTTTATGTTGCAACCAGATGTTGCAACAATTCTTTCAACAAAAAGACCAACATCAGACACGACACAGCCCTAGGGCCTGTCGTAGTTCTTCAAATCTGCCAGAATCTAAGGGTTTTGTGAAGATGTCAGCTAGTTGATTAGCAGTAGCAACATATTCCATGGTAAGTGATTTCTTCTCAACCAACTCTTTGATGAAATGATGTCAGATGTCTATGTGTTTGGTTCAGGAGTGCTGAACTGTGTTCTTGGAAATGTTTATAGCACTCTGATTATCACATAGGATAGTTAGTATCCCCTGATCCAACCCGTAGTCTGTCAGCATTTGCTTCATCCATAGGAGTTGAGTACAACTTCCTGCCGTGATATACTCAGCCTCCGCCGTAGATAACGAGATGGAGTTCTGTTTTTTGCTGTACCAGGAGACTAAATTGTTGCCCACATAAAAACATCCTCATGTAGTACTCTTCCTATCAACTGTATTCCCTGCCCAATCTGCATCACTGTACCCCGAAATCAATGTGTTTGTATCCTTGGTATACCATATGCCATAATCTGCCGTACCACTGACATACCTGATAATTCTCTTGACGGCTGTGATATGAGATTCTTTAGGGCAAGCTTGATAGCGAGCACACACTCCTACACTGAAACTGATATCCGGCCTGCTCGCTATCAGATACAATAAGCTACCTATCATACTTCTGTATAGAGTAACTTCCACCGATTTCCCCTCATCGTCCTTGGAGAGTTTTTCACTGGTGGACATAAGGGTGCAGACATGTCTAGCATTTTCCAGACCAAATCTCTTAACCAGATTTTTTGCATATTTGCTTTGTGAGATGAATAAACCATCAGTGCACTCCTTTACTTGAAGTCCAAGAAACAAGTTCAACTCACCAACCATGCTCATCTCAAACTCCTTCGGCATGATGGCTATGAACTCACGCACCAGCTGTTGTGAGAGGTAGATCCGAAAACAATATCATCCACGTAGATCTAAGCAACCATAACACTTGACCTGGTCCTTTGGACAAATAATGTCTTGTCGGCTCCTCCTCGTTCATATCCCTTTTAGAGAACATATGTAGTCAACCTCTCGTACCAAGCCCTTGGTGCTTGTTTCAATCCATATAGAGCCTTCTTCAACCGGTAGACATGATTAGGAAGAAAGGGATCTGCAAAACCTTTTGGTTGTTCAACATACACTTCTTCATTCAATAACCCATTCAGGAACGCACTCTTCACATCCATCTGAAGGAGTTTGAAGTTCAGACTGCATGCAACTGCCAACAATAGTCTGATGAATTCCAACCGAGCGACTGGAGCAAATGTTTCATCAAAATCAATGCCCTCCACCTGGGTGTATTCTTGAGCCACTAGACGAGCTTTGTTGCGAGTAACATTTCCCTTCTCATCAGTTTTATTCTTAAAGATCCATTTTGCCCCGATGACATTTATCCATTTAGGTCTCTCAACCAGACTCCAGACATCATTACGTTAAAATTGGTTCAGCTCCTCTTGCATGGCTAACACCCAGAATTCATCAACAATAACTTCCTTCACATTTTTGGGTTCAACAATAGAGAGGAAACAAGCCTACCCAGCAAGGTCTATATAGTTAACACGACTGGTACCTCTTGTCCGGCGGCTGTCGTGCACGTCACCAATGATCAACTCTGGAGGATGATTGCCAATAACCTTAGTAATTCCTTCAGGACCTTGAACGTCTTCTGTCTCATCCTATGGTATCTCAACTGATGTTGCATCCTGTGTTGCAACATTTTGTTTAATATTTTCTTGATTTGCCTTACTAGTTGCAACATTGTTTTCAATACGATCTTCCTCATCAGTGCAGTCTTCTTGGGGTACCCTTTCTTCACTTAAGACTGCCTCTCCGTGATCAAAATCGTCAACCACTACATTGATTGATTCCATCATGACGTTTGTGCATAAATTTAGAACTCTGAAAGCACGACTTTTCGTGGAATACCCAAGAAAGATTCCTTTGTCGCTCTTGGCATCAAACTTTCGCCTGGGAGTACGGTCTTGCAGGATATAACATTTGCTTCCAAAGATGTGGAAGTAAGATACAACAGGTTTCCTACTTTTCCAGATCTCATGGGGGTTTTCTCAGTTCTTAGTGTAGCAGGCTGTGTTGACAGCTTCAGCCCACCACTTAACATTGACCTCCCTGGCATTCAACATTACACGTGCCATTTCTTGGAGAGTGCGGTTTTTTCTTTTAACCACTCCATTTTGTTGTGGAGTCTTTGGAGCCGAGAATTCATGTGTGCAATACCTTGAGATTCACAAAATTCAGAGAAAGAATGATTCTCAAACTCCTTCCCATGATCACTCCGAATCCTGACAATTTTGCCAATGCTATCTCCTTTCTTAACTTAAAGGCGAGTGCACGGTCTCTTGAAAGCTTCAAACGTGTCTGATTTCTCCTTAAGAAAATCTACCCAAGTAAACCGAGAAAAATCATCAACACATACGTAAATATATTTCTTACCTTCCATGTAGTTTCCGATGTGGGTCCGATCAGATCCATATGTAATAGCTCCAAGTTTTTCGAGGTAGTAATCATCTGGATTTGCTTGTGACTCGTCTTCTTTTGTTTTCCCAGTTGACACGGTCCACACACACCTTCTTTCTTCTTGGTTAGAATCGGTATACCACGAACAGCTCCTGCTTGAGATATCTTCATCAAGGTCTTGAAATTTAAGTGACCCAGGTTTTGATACCACTGCTCTGAAACGTCAGTAGTGATGTTAAGCACTTGTTGGGTTCTTGCAGAAGGTAACAGTTGTCATTTGATCTTTTTCCTGTGAGAATACATACATCATCTCTGTTGAAGACTAAACATTCATCTTTGGTGAACCGGACGAGAAAACCTTGATCACATAGCTGGCTTATGCTAATGAGATTTGCCTTTAAGTCTTCTACATGCATCACTTCCTTCAGCTTCAGGGACCCTGTCACATTGAGATTTCCTTTTCCAACCACCTTACTCCTCTACTCCTCTGACCATCACCAAAGGTTACATGACCTTTGTTACCAGCTGAATACTCAGTGAGGAGACCCTTATTGCCTGTCATGTGTCGAGAGCATCCACTGTCAAAGTACCAAAGATTTTCTGAGAATGCAAACAACGAAGTATATGCCACTATACTGACCAACTCAGATTTCTTAACACATTTCTTCGTTGTCCTTTTGCTGGGATGTCTAACACTTCTACCTTCACTCCAATGCTTCATACGACTGAAGCAACTCCAGCCAGTGTGCCCCACTTGCCTACAGTAATCACAACACAGGACGCCTGAATGTTGAACCTTTTCCCTCCTTCAACTTCGGCTTATATCTGCTATCTTGACCCAGTTTTTCTCTCTTTAGTAGTGAGAATATGCCTTGTCTTGGGAGCATGTAGATAGCCACCTCTGTCGTATCCAACTCCTGTGCGATCTCCAGAAACTTTCCCCATGTTGAGAATATCATCAAGCTTAGACTTTCCAGAGTTCCATTTGTTGAGGGTACTCTCCGCCTTCTCAGCTCTAAGCAGTGTTCTCTTGAGGCTGTTCTCAAGATTCCTGAGACTAAGCTCCGTCTTCAGCAGTTTAGCCTTAGTCTCATCCTTCTCACTTCTCAGTTTGGAACATTCATCATTCAAGTTCTTGTTCACTTTGCAGGTCTCCAACCATTTGTTGAACATAGTCTGGTATGCCGACCGAATGTCTTCTTCACCATCTTCCTCACTATCACTTTCAGAATCAGCCTCAATGCTAAATGCTGTACTAGATGTTTCAACATACTGTTTCACATTGCTCCTTCTGATCTCCGATGTTGTAGCAGATGTTGCAACATTGCGTTCAACATATCTAGATGTGTCATACTCAGACTGTCCTTTCAGAGTGACAGTGAAAGCAACGTAGTTACTGGTTATGTCTTCATCTTTAGCACTTCTTTCAGAATCTTCATCACTCCAAGTACTGGCTAGAGACTTTCCTTTTTGCTTCTTAAGGGTGTTTGCACACTCAGCTTGTATATGACCAAAGCCTTCACACTCCTTGCATTGTATTCCCTTTCCCTTGGTTTTTGACTCATACCTTTGAGTGTGACGACTAGTGGTTTTTTCAACAGTGGGAGGACCTAAGCGCGGAATCCTGTTGACAGGTCTGAGATTCTGACCCCTGTTACTGATCTTCCTCATCATCCTACTGAAGTTCTTGGTTAGTAATGCAATGTCTTTATCCAACTCCGACTCATTCTACGATTTAGAAGTTTTGTTAGCCTCCGCCTTTAATGCCACCCCCTTTTCCCTTCTGTTCTGCTTGAGATTCATCTCATAGGTTTGAAGAGAACCCATGAGTTCATCCAATCTCATGGTGGAGGTATTTCTTGCTTCTTCGATAACCGAAATTTTAGCAGAAAATTTATCAGGAAGAGATCTCAACGTCTTCTCTACCAGCTTCTTTTGAGAATATTTTTTGCCTAGTTGAAAAGCCTGGTTGGCTATGTCCCTCAGTTTACCATTAAATTTGGCAACAGTCTCATTATCATTCATTCTAAGATTGTCGAACTGCGACGCAAGCATTTGAAGTTTAGAAGCCTTAACTGTACTTGTTCCTTCATGAACGTTCTGAAGAATGTCCCAAGCTTCTTTAGCATACTCACATGTGGATATCAGCTTGAACTGCTCTTCGTCAATTGCAGTGAAAATAGCATTCACCGCTTTAGAGTTTCCTAACGTCGCACGATCTTCTTCTGAATCCCAGTCTCTTGCCGGTTTGAAATATTCCTTGCCTTCCTTGTCTACTTCGATTGGTGGACTCCTTCAACAGTGGCGACCCATACCTTCTCATCCAGTGACTTGATAAAAGCTCGCATCCGGGACTTCCAGTATGTGTAATTTGTTCCGGTAAGTAGCGGAGGGCGAGTAACGGAAGCGCCTTCTTCCGTATTCATGACTTGTGTACTGCACACACAAGATCACACCCACTTTGACAAGACAAAGATACACAGATGACCCGCTTTGATACCAATTGAAAATCAGTACGCAACAATAAACATCAAATCCAAAAGAGAAACACAACCAAATTAGAGACACACTAGACTTGGTAACGCAGTTCGGTGCGCACACCTACATCTGCGGGGTCACGCCCAGAAAATCAGAATGCTCCACTATAATAATCAATGAGTACAAACTCTAATACCACGTTTCTACTAGGAGGAACAAGCTCTCCCTTAATACAAACCGTGAAGGGTGATAACAATCAACCCCGTGGAGTATTCTCCACAAGCTCCCCTTGCGTGCAAGCTCCCCTTACTCAACTGACTAGATCAACTCCCTTGATCCTACGTGTGTAGCCGTCGGCCTTCCTCCCGGAGTTTCAAAAAAAACTTTTTCCCAAAAGTCGTAACCTAGCCGTCACTGCTGCCAACCCTCATAAACCACGCTCCCCCTCAATCCGCGGGTGTATCGGAAAGATCTTCAATCATCGCAGCTACAGCTCGACAACCCCACAATATCCGCAACCACATAAGGCAGGAGATCCCGCAAATCTTCAAGAGTCCGTTGAATAAGGAATTGTGAGCTAAAATCTCTCCAACCGTCTTCAACAATATAACCGAGAGATATTGGCTTCCAACTAAATACTTACTGTTGAATAAGGAATTGTGGGCTAAAATCTCTTCAACCGTCTTCAACAATATAACCGAGAGATATTGGCTTCCAACTAAATCCTTAACAATATTCAATTATCATAAATACCAAATAATACTAAGGATATGAAGCTAGGATTACGAGCTACCATTTACAAGATCCCGTACTCAGCGTACACCCATTAGTGCTAACAGACACAGCGTGTTGAATGTTATGATACAACATAATGTCCAACAACTCTTCCAACATGACCAAGATATGCCGCCTCTCTTCTTCAAGATAATTAAGGACAGATAACATAATATCATGGTGCCACTATTGACAACACAGTCACGTACGAGACCTAACAAGAACCTTAATTTCCAAAATGTTCTTCCACAAATTTTCCCGGATTCACCCAAATTCCACCTCAGCCTACAGCAAACTTTTCAAAACCAGGGAGAACGATGGGGATTAAGTTCTATTTAGTTGGATTTAGTTAGGATTTTATTTGGATTTTGGTATAATGATTTGTTGGAATATGCAGAAAAAGACCTAGGTAAGAGACTCTCAACATCCATTTCTTTTAAAAATCCTATTTTTTTTCCAATTTAGCACACTGGGTCTACCCATTTTTCCCAAACATTCCAATTTCTATATTGTTTTGTGTCAAAGGTGGTAGCCTTTTATCCTTTTAAAATTTCGATTAGATCTCCGTTAGGGATTAAAAAATTTATCCATTCAAAAACCATATCACTCATTTATTACAAATTTCTGTGAGTTTTATTCAAAAAAAATCAAAAACTTCATCCAAAAAACCAAAAAAAATCCACCAAGCATCTTCTCATCCACAAAATCATAACCATAACCCGAACTAAGATCATCGTCACCTTTGCCACCATCGTCCCCACTCCATACCGTCATCGCCTTCACCATCTACGAGCGCTGTCGCCATCGTATCCATGCTTAAACCATGTCGTCACTGCCCTCAACCGCCATTGTCGACACTTTTAACATCAAGCAGGACACTTTTGACATCAAGAAGCACATCACTAATGTTCTTGACATCGACAAGTCACATCAACAACTCCATCAGCATTACCATCATCTACCGCATCCAAAGCAACAATCTCCGGTGAGAAATACCAGCGAAATCGGTAGCAAACATCATCGATACCAATCGTTATGATAATAGTTGCATCAAACTGAATCCGAGTATGAGCTTAGCTAACCTCACCAGCTCTAGCTGTGCCGATCTTGAGTAGATGATGCCAACCTGAACCAACTGCGAGTCGCCTAAGCCGGCTCAAGTTGATACTATTTATCGGCTCAACTCGATCTGACTAAACTAGCTTGGGCCAATGCGGTTCATCAGCTCGGATCTAAGCGGACCCAAAGTTGACTTGAGTTGAGTCATCGGTTAAACCGGCAATAGCTTAGTATAGTTGACCGAGTCATTAAAAGGGACCAACCAGTACCACCATTACAGTATAGTTGCACAGTGTGACTTGTCATTTTTTTGAGTATTTTGGGGAATTTTCAGCCAGCTTGTTGTTTTAACAATTCTATAGCCGTTAGCTAGATTTCGGAACCGTTCTAACCATCTATATTCCTTGAGTAATTTAGGCTGACTCAAACCAATCTTTTACTAGATTGAAGCTAATTTCATGTCTACTACAATGGTACTACTATATGGGTTATTCTTTTTTGATAGACTGGCAGATTATGATCATGAGATATTTAAACGGGTCCCTCTCTTTTATAGTATTGATACTACGTATAGATACGATGATTGGAAGTATCATTTAGAATATGAGCACGAGAAATTCAAACGGGTCCCTCTCTTTTATAGCATTGATACTATGTATAGATACGATGATTGGAAGTATCATTTAGAAAAAAATTTATGGTTTAACTTCTCAAATGAAAAGAGATGCATAGATGCTTATCATAAGTTAAGCGTTATCTTGATATAAGAAATTTCTAATTCATTTTTGATGTTGGACAGTGTTCAAAATCGATTTTCGATATCAGCATCTTCGCAAGCACCGATAATCACACAAATCATCATAACAATTCTTAAATACAAAACCAAAGAAAGATCTATTAGAGGAATTACGTAGGAGCAACAGTAAAGTTCTTCAAATGCTGAATCAATTAAGGAGGAAGCAAGAGCTTAAACACAAGCCTAAGAGCCTAAGACTGTGATCGAGCCTGAGCTAGAACGTAAGAAAGAGTTTGAGCCTGAGTATAAGCCCAAGCTGAATCCTATATATGAGATTAAGACAAAAATTGAGCCTAAATTCACATTCGAACATAAGGTTGAGGCAGAGCCAGAGCTAAAGTATTATCTTGATACTGGTCTAGCATCACATTACAAGTTAGAGACACATCTTTAGCCATTTGTTGATATTGTGCTAGAGCTACAGATAGAGACAATATTTGATTTGAGTGAGCACATCAAATTATTATTCCTGATCCGTTGCAACCTACTAACAAGAAAGCTTTGCGTGTTCTCCTTTCCTCAGTGATCGTAATACATTCTGCCAACGATCCTCATTTTCTTGTTTATATTTCGATTCATTTAAAAGTTTAAATACGAGTAATTTCTAACTTCAACATATTGTTGGCTACTGATCGGTTTGCATTATGTACCACCTTTCACTAGATAATAAATTTTTAAAAGTCGAGAAGAATGATAAGGGTAAAGTTTCATTTAGTTGGATTTGGTTAGGACTTATCTCGATTTGGTTAAGATTTGATTTGATTTTATTTGGTTTTATTTGTAAGGATTTTATTTAATTTTTAAGTATTTTTTTATTTCAGTTTAGTACCACATCGGCAGTGCATAAGCTTGTTTTAAGTTGTAAGATAATATATAGGCATGATAACTTTTTATTATAGTCAATGAATAAGAATAAATTTTTTTGAGTGAATTAAACCACTTAGCATGAGAAATGTCTAATTTGATGAGAAATCAAATTCCTTGATGAGAAGCTTTGGAGCCCTAAATCCTCAATTGTTTTTACTTAAATTTTCCCCAATTCATCCAAATTCCCAATCATCCTACACCCATTAGCATGTGTCTGGGGGCTGTATATGTTTAATTAAAATGTATGTAGAGAAGGAAAGCACATTAAGATGATAATGACATTTCTTGTTGACCATGGGAGCTAAAGGCCAGCTGCCCTGAGAACTAAAACAAATGATGACAAATGCAAGATGTTAGTGATTATTAATGTGTAGAAACGCCTATTTTTTAAAAACATTCTCATTGTTATGCATACATTAAGTGAAGAATGTCACCACATGTTTTATCTGGATATCAGACCTAATCCAATTTCCAATTGAGCTTTCATCAAATTGTTATGCAGTCACACATCAGTATATAAATACCACCTCAATCATGTCCAGTCACAGTTTTATCTGACCATTTGTATCTAATCAAACTTCTAGTCTGGCTTCATCAGAGGCTCACTCTTAGCAATTATCTCGATCAAGAGGTTCATTATTTATTTATTTATCTATTTCTCTTCAAATGAATGAACAAGACATGCTAGGTCAGGCACTCTTACACATGAAGAAGTTGTTGGAATATGTGGCTCACCTTATCACGAACGCAAGCAACAACATATATGATATGGTTATGAGAAACCCAAGAATCTGTATTTTATTGATCAGGCCCATGCCCATATATGTAGGTACATGATTTAACATTATAATCACCATGGTGGTCATCGTCATCTTCATTATTTTGAGGAAACCCATGATTATTATACTAAATATGACATTGCTAAACATAACAGTGCTCCTAAGAGAATCTAAAATGACAATGTATCTTAATACCTTCCCTCAAAACTTGCGATAATCAAACATTCAAGATCTGGAGCATTTGGAGCATGAGAACAAGCGGAAGGTCGTTTCGAATATGACATGACATCTATTGAGATGGGGACGGTGACAAAACATCGACAAGAGAAGATATCTGCAATGACGACAAAAATGAGACAAAAAACAAACCCACAATAGAGTCATGATTAGGAATAACGTATATGTTGAATGAACAAAATCCATGAGTAGGAGATCGTGGCATTCAGTATTCAAGCAGAGCTGGAGAAGGAACATCCGACCAACAACGGAGATTTGATCTGCAACTATGGTTCAAACTCCAACATTGGAGAGTAAAACGCTGAAGAACAAGCATCCAACCAACAAAGGTGATTAGATCTGCAACCAATGTTAAAACTCTAATATTGGACATGATATTTACAACCGTGGAATAGTTGTCATTAGAGCAAATGCACAACCAACCGGCAACGAAGATAAAATGGAATGTGATGCTTCAATGTTAGAGCATCACTGATAGAGATCGAATTCGAATTGGAGTTTGAACGAAGTGGAAATCGAATTGAAGATGGAATTTGAGTCCTTGGAGGATTCTAATTAGTTGAGTCTTTTTGTTATTTTGAGAGTTTTAGTTATTTGAGTCTTTTTTGTTATTTGAGTCTTTTTTATTTGAGGGTTTTAGTTGATTTAGAATTTCTAATCTTAATCAGATTCAGAGAGTCAAGTTGTAAGCCAATATAAAGGCCACAAACTTCTTAGTTTTTATGAAGAATTTAATAAAGAAATCAATGACGAATAGTTTTTTATGTAAACTTTTAGTTTCTCCACAAAATTAAATCTTTTGCATTGGTGTGCGAGAGTGTACTAGATTGTCTAAGCGAGAGAAGAATCTACACGTGCGAGGTGTGAGAGTATGTGATTGTAAAATTTTCAGGGTACAAGATCCGAAAAGTAATCAACTTCCGTGTTTTCTTCTTCTCCAAATTCCCACCACATCCATTCCCACTTCCGTCCTACATCAAATAGGTATCAGAACGAAACTAGTTTGTTTTTCTTGCTTCTCTTCTCTTTTCCTCCATCGGAAAAAATTTCTCTTTGTAATTAGATTTCAAAAAATCAAAAGAAAAAATAGAGATTTTTTTCTAAATACAAAAAGGACAGAGAGAACAATTCAAAAAAATTTATAAAGAACAAATTTTCAAAAAAATAAATAAATAACAAATTTTCAAAAAACAGAGAGAATAAACAAAACAGATGAGAAATTTCGGAAAAATAGAGAGAAAATGAAGTTTTTTGACAAAAATGAAAAATATTTTACAAAAACCTGACCATACGTTACCTGAGCCACGTCCACCGCCGTCGTGTCTGCCAGACACCGTCGCCTTTACCGGCCCTTCCTCGATGAGCCCACGCCAGCAACAACCCCTCCCATGTCCAACACCACCATTTCAGTTGACGAGTTTTTCAGCTACAAGCACCAAGGTCTTCTTCGCCACCAATGTTGCCAAGTCGCCACCAAACCTACTGACCTCACCGTCACCCTGCGGCGCCTTCACAGGCTTCACCGCAGCTGATTACTGTCGAAACCCACCACCATAGTGCCCTACAGCTCACCAACCGCTGCTGCATATTTTCAATCACTCGCCGACGATCTCGCCGGCGTCGTTAGAGGTCATCGACCCATCGAAATTTTTCCCAAGCCAAGGCGAGCAACCCGCAACAAAGAACTCCTCTGAAAGCCACCGAAAACAATGGGAAATCCATCGATACCAACAAGCTACAGTGTCGGCTCGATCGAGCCGACCCTGAGCTGACAGAGCTGGCTTAGGCCGACTGAGCCGAGCCGGCCCTGAGAGCCATTGACCGTTGACTGCAGCTATGGCTACACAATGTGACATGCTGAATTTTCAAGAAATGTTCACGTATTTCAGCCATATTTTCAGCATATTTCAACATATTTTAGCCGTATTTTAGCGATTTTCCAAGCTTTTCGCGCGAAATTTTCGGCCATAATCATCTAGATTAAAGCTCTACAAGTTCAAGAGGCCTTGCATAATACAACAAAGCGGATTTGCACCCCAGGTAACCTATAATCTGATCAAATCCTCGCTGTTAAATTCCAAAAAATCCTTTACTTGGTTTTGTTCAGATTAGTCGATATTATTGGAATTAGACATTTTTTAGTCTCGATCTGTGTACTGCATTAGCATATTTAGGTCATATAGATTTGGACCTTAGGATTTTTATTTTTTTCGCATAATTAACGCACACACATAGTTAGTGGTAAGGGTCTTGCATCTGCATCTGTGTGATTAATCGGCATTGCATGTTATTGTGTAGTAGCAAAACCCTAGGATCAGACATGGATGATAATGCTATTCAGAGTCTAGAAAATCACATCCAAAAGACATATCTAGAACTAAAAACCGACAATCTAGAACTAAAAGCCGACATAAATCAAAAAGGAGATCGCCTAGAAGCCATAGAAAATAAACTGAGCAAAGAACAAAATTTTGAGGATGACGCACATAGTATTTTTGATGAGGAACTTAGGACGATAAGAAATGAAAACAATCGAAATAATATTATACAAGATAAGAATACTGAGGTAACTTTGGGCGAGATAATATTGCACGATGAATTAAGGTATATGCTCTTAATTTTGATGGAATGTATAATCATTTTTTCAGATTGGTTAGCAGAGATGGAGCATTTGTTTGAGTGGTACCAATTTTCAAACGAGCGAAAAATCTAATTTGCTAAAAATCAAATAAATAGGGTCTACTAAAATTTTATGGGCATACATAGAGAGTCAACGAGAGACATCATCTAAGATCTATACAGACTTGAAATGAGATGAAAATTAAGCTCAAAGAAAAATATTTGCCTCCTACCTATAAAAATCACATACTTGAAAAACTAAATGATCGTTGAGGAATACATGACTAAATTCAATGATTTATTTGTTAAGCTTAAGCTTCAAGATGACCCATGATATACCCTTGATAGGTTTCGTTCTGGATTGAGAGCAGACATTAGGTATGAGATACTTCCCCACTTTGTAGACAACGTTCAATAAACATTTAATCTAACCTTAAATTTGGAATCCATGAGAGCCTCCATAGATAAGAAACCTTCTTTTAAAATCGAAGAGCAATTTAAGCGGACTAGTGACAAGACTAATCAGAAACGAATGCCGCTAAAGAGATGAATATAAAGGCTAAGCTTGGAGAATCATCACAATAAAAACCTAAAGGGTTGCAATGTTTTACATGGCATAACTTTCGTCATTTTGCTAATCAGTGCCCTAATAAAACCTTATTTGTGGGAGAGATCAACAATGATGATGAAATTGAAGAAAAATATATTCATGATGTTACTGATATCCCAGATAATGATGAAGAGGATTCCAGTGCCATTTTGCAAGTCATTAGGTGTCTGGTTACTACACCTAAGAGTGAGATTAATTGGCAAAGAACTAATGTTTTCTTTACCTAAGAAAAAAATTGGGGATAAATTTTTCAAAGTAACGATTGACGGAGATAGCTATATTAATTTAGTTACCAACTCAGCTATTGAAAAGATGGAATTAAAAGCTGAACATCATCCACAGCCTCATAAAATTAAATGTGTTGATGATCAGTCACATTTTGTTACCCAACGTTGTTTAGTGCCTATTCAGTTTTTGAGTTATCATAATGGTATTTGGTATGATATTATACATATGGATGATTCACATATTTTGCTTGGTAGGCTTGGCTGTATGACTTAGATGTTGCACATTCAGAGAGATCTAACACATATACATTCATGTTTAAAGGAAAGAAAATTGTTTTGACTCTTTGTAAATCCAAGAACATAATTGAAAATCAAAAGGATGTGTTAATCCTTAGAAATATCTCATCATAAGAGTCACAAATCCTTAGAGTCTTGCTTTAACCTAATTCTTACTGCATTACATGAGCATTTGAGTGCTTTGCATATCGGGACTTTATGAAAATTTTACAATAAACAATTATACTCACAAGTCTGATGCAAAATCAAATAGAAATTTACAAGAATTTACATTTATGGATGATGAGATTATTTGAGTTTGCTTAGAGAGGTTCGTACTAAAGCAAGCAAAGAGGCTTTGCATGTAGTATACAGGTTCTCAACGAGCTTTATTGAGTTACAGTCCTGCTGTGACTGAGTCGAGTATTTCACAGAAGCTTGAGGAGGTTGAGCATATTGAGTTCGTTTCCTAGATTCTCCACATCCTAAGAAGATTCTACATGCTTTCACCTCTGTTTTTATTTGGGAGAATTTCATAGAAGATGTTCGTCTACATATTAACATCTTATTATACTTCAAAGTTCATAGACACATTTTCTCTAGCTATAAAGGACTACTTAATTCTGCTCGACTATGCTATTCATATCGTCGTTCATCATGTGGTGAAGTTCTAGAGCCGTGGAGAATGATAGAAATCGAATTTGAATTAGAGTTTGAACGAATTGGAAATCGAATTAGAGATTGAATTTAAGTCCTTATAGGATTCTAATTAGTTGAGTCTTTTTGTAATTTTGAGAGTTTTAGTTGTTTGAATCTTTTTGTTAATTGAGTCTTTTTATTTGAGTGTTTTAGTTGATATAGAATTTCTAGCCCTACTCAGATTCAGAAAGTCAAGTTGTAAGCCTTTATAAAGGCTACAAACTTCTTAGTTATTATGAAGAATTTAATAAAGAAATCAATGAAGAATAGTTTTTGGTGTAACGTTTTAGTTTCTTCATAAAATTAAATCTTTTGCATTAGTGTACGAGAGTAAGCTTGATTGCCTAGGAGAGAGGTCCGAAGAATCTCCACGTACGAGACGTGCGAGTCAGTGATCGTAAGATTTTCGGGGTGTGAGATCCGAAAAGTTATCAACTTTCGCGTATTCTTCTTCTCCAAATTCTCAACACATCCCTTCATGCTTCCGTTCTGCGTCAATTACTATTGCTGGAAATGACAACACTGAAGAGATAATAAGCATGGGAGCTTTGTAAACACATATGGAACTAACAATGGCTATTGTTCATCCCTCAAAAATGATGGCCATGATTAATTATGAATTCTTGTGTGCCAGAAACCATTTTATTATGTATTTGATATAACACTATTCCCACAGTTTTTGGCATGTTACGTACTCCCCCATTTAGAGCATGTGTCCTTGACATACTAACTCTTCATTAAGCGATGTGGGATTCTAGAGATGGCTCTCATAGATTCAAGAGAGAATTCACTGAATCAATAGGTGGCCCCACCACATCCCTTATATGATGGCACTTTGCTTTGCACAACACTTACCTTTTTTGTGGCACTTAGTTCTGACATTGTTGGCTTGTGTTATTTTGTGATACTATTTTTTAACACCCTGAGTGAAAATTTAAACAGCAGTCATGTCTCCTCCTTGAAATGCTAGCTACAATTAATGCTTGAGTTCATAGGAATTCTTATGTAGCAAAGACCCTCATATAATAAATCCGATATTGGGCTACTCTTATAGAACTCGATGTGTTACAAGCGTTGTGGATGGTACCCAATGAGGTGGGTCTTTTGACAATGGCCCCAAGAGTAAATATGCATTTAATGGTTACTCCAATAATCGTTTTACCAGGTGGAACACAAGACGTCTAACAGAAACAACACTACTATTTGATCAATAATCGCTTGGGCAGGAGGGACGCAAGAAGTCTAATAAGAATGGTTCAAGCCTCCATCGATTGGGGGAACATATATTAGTCCTCGTATTAACTCCAAATTCACCATTAGACCACAACTAAGATTGGATATCAATATGTTATGACAGAATCGGGCCCCTCATCAAGACTAACCAAATAAGACATAATACGACCTACGGTCTGGTTTGACCAAAAAGTTTAAGCTAATAGGTAAAGGCATAACTTTTCGTATATATCCTTCACTATTTAGTTAACGTCACAATTTAGGCTACTTTACTCACACATGACCTAAACACTTGCTACCAATATAGTGAAGGTTTTAAATCAGAGGAAAAGAGAACAATATTACTTCTGGTGCTCCAAAGGATAGATTCAATTCTTTATAATAGAGGAGAAGAATTCCTTTATGTATATAAGCTATCTCTGCTACATTTCCCCTAAATAAATGTCCAAATTCTCCTTAACAGAACCCACGATGCGTGAGAGAAAATCATGTAACAAACTCATGTTAGTTAAGAAAATCTCTAAGGTATCTCAACTAATGAGTCGAATATTATAAAATCAGGTTCAGTTTAATTGGCTCATTGAATGACAAACACTTACATCTCTCACTTGACCGAAAGGGCCAAATATATTCCAATCACACTCTCACTATTCGTGAAATGTGACTATATATGAGATATATGCAATTTTCATCCATCATTGATAAACCGAGTACAACATTATTTATGATTGCTTCCTTTCATTATTCATGAGAGTTTATTTGCTTTAGACATTTCTAAGTCCCATCAAACGAAAATGTTTGATGAATATTCATGTTAAAATATTCTTCGTCAAGGGATCAACAACCATGTTATTAGTCAAACTATAAGTCGCTTTTACTTCTTCCTTCTTTATAATATCGTGAATATAATGATATTATATCTCAATATCCCTTTCTTTTGAACTATTTGCACCACTATTGATCAAGCTGATGGTTGCGTGATTATCACGATATATCTCAATTGGTCCATCCATCAAATTAAGAACCAAATCATTTAGGAAACGTCATGTCCAAACTGTATGAGTAATGATCATAGTACAAGCTATGTACTAAGCTTCTTGTGTGTTTCCTGATAATCCTTCTTGCTACCTCAAGAATTATTTACACCTCCAAATGTGAACAAATATTCTGAGATGAACTTAACATTTTTATCTCCTTTAAAATCAACATCGAAGTAACCAAAAATCACAAACAATTTTGTTGGATAAATCAACTTATGGTGCATAGTACCTTAATATACTTTAAAATCTTATTAACAACTTCCTTATACTGGACCATGATTACTTGGAATCTAGTAAGTAAACTCATGGGGTTAAGTCTGGTCCAGTATATAATATGACATACATCAAATTTTTAATAGCTTGTGTATATGGAACATCGAACGATGCTATCCTTCTCCAGTATATTTGTCCTTACAAAACCACTTTCCTATAACCAATAATATCGGGGTCGAATTGTAATTCTGCATCATAAATCTTCTAAGTATTATGTGTAGGATCGTACAAGATATCCTAGAGGAGGGCGAATATGGTATATAATCAAATTGCATGTGACAACCGCAGATGCAAATAAGTAGTACAGAAATAAAAGTTAGGCACATAGTGCTACAGATATTTACCCAGATTCAACTTAAAAGTCTACGTCCTGCCCAATATCACTAATCAAATCAACCAGTCGACAGCTTACATCTGTAAACTCGCATACCGTAATTGATTGATCTAACCTAATCTAGTAATCTTGCCTCAACTCATAATACATTGTGAATCAAGAATATCTGAATCACATACATGTAACTCAACACCCTCCAAATATTGTTTAACAAATAATTACAGTATCAATACAAATACAAATTGCTAAAAATATAAGAGTTTAGACATTATCAATGTATCCCCATTGTGATGACACAAAGTGGATGTCGTTGAGCTTGAGACCAAGCTTTGAATTCTCCTTCTAATTTATCTTCTGACCTCCCTTCTTTCTTCTCTTTTTCTTATTCTTCCTTCTCTCTTCTTGTTCTTGTGTTGTTATTTCTTCACTTCTGCAAGATCCCTTTAAATATGGAATGAAAGATGTGTTCAAATTGAGTTTGTTTGTTTTCCTTCTTCAACTCAAGGAGAGATTGTCATGGCCATATTCTTTTGTTTGTATCCTTATGTAATGCTATCACACTTTGAATACTTCCGTTGACTATGTTGGCAAGAAAAAACCAATTTGGCTTTGCATACTTGTTACGGCCAAGCTTTCCCATTTTCTTGAGCAAGCCAATTTGAGCTTTATTTCTTTGCATATAAAGTCACGGTCCCCATGTGTGTTCCCTTGAATGTCATGGCCAACATTGGCTTTCATATGGTACATGGTCAAGACAACAATCCTTTCATGTGGGGCTTTGTGTTTGCAACCCATGGCCAACCATGAAGGAGAGGAGAACAAGTTAGCTGTGGCTTTGCTCCCACGGCCAACAAAGGAGGAAATGATTGAATTTCAATCGGCTTTGGCTCCATGAATAAACTTTCCCATGTGTGAATGTCACGGCTCCAATTCAATTCCCTTTTGCATGAAAAACTCACTTGCATGTAGTACACGGCAAAGAAAAACATGTAGGGTTTTATTAGGTGTTGAATGTATTTCCTTTTGTACCAATTCTCTTTTGTTAGCTTTTGCATGAAATCCACGGCTAAGCAAGGAGTAAAGGAGACCAAGTCCAATTCTCTTGCATGTGTAGCATGACCCCATTTTCCCTTGCATAAGTGTCTCCTTGTATTCGGCCAACAAGCTTGCATGTGGGGGCAAGGAATGAATGCTTGAGAAAACATCCATGTGTGAATGAATCAAAGTTTGGAATGCCATCCATGTGGGTATTCGGCCAATGAAGGAAAGGTTGTCAAACACTCTTGAAATGAGTCAATACTTGCATATGTACATGGCCAAGGGTTGTTCATGGGGTCCTCTTGAAAGTTATGAATTTTAGGAGAACTTTTTTGCAAAGTGTATACACGGCTAAGAATCAATGATGTATTCATGTGATAACCTACACAACACAGCAAATGCATCAAAATTTGTTCACATCAAACAAGAGCTCATCGAATGTTATACTCAACATTATGTGCAAATATTTTTCTTGATTTAAACTTAACATTTTGGACTTTTGATCCTTAAGGATCTGTATACGAAGAACATAGGGCGCACCGCACATGTTCTTCATCTCAAATTCATTTAATAATATTGATTTAATCTTGTTCAATCTATATCATTTTCATCTTACTTTTCAAGACATACACATAATTATCCAATTTGTTTGCAATGAAACCAAGTTGGATAATAGTATTGTGAAATTTGAGATTGCATTGTCTAGATGACTGTTTTAAATCATATAAATATTTCTTTAATTTATTTAATTTATCTTCATATCCTTCAACCTCAAAACCTTTCATTTGATTTATGTAAATTATTTCCTTCAACTCTCCGTTGAAGAACAAAGTTTTGACATCTATTTTAAAAATTTCCCATTTAATATATGCAACAATCGCTAAGATTATTCCAATAATGCAAACTTAGCAATCGAAAAGTATGTCTCCTGATAATCTATATCTATGTTTTGAGTCAAATCTTTTGCAACTAATCATGTTTTAAATGTATCAACAGACCATCAACTTGATATTTCTTCTTTAACACACATTTGCATCCTATGAACTTTCTCTCTTCTAATAATTCGTATAGCTCCAATACATTGTTTCTCTCCAGTGAGTCAAGCTCCTTTTTCATGGCCTCCAACCATTGATCCGATTCAGGTAAGTTCGTAGCATCCATATAATTCAAGGGATCAACTTGCTCTTCGATATTAATATCTATCGAGAAATAAGATGGTTCACAGAAATACAGATGATAATCATCCATCCATGTAGGTTTTGTTTTAGATCTTTTTTTTCACTAAAGCTTGCAAATTGGACATGTTTAGTTGGTTAATTTTTTCATAGCTATATTCTCGTTTATAGGCTTATCTTTTATAATTAGATGATTCACTTCATCTACTATGTCTAGGTCATTATTAGGAACATCTAAGTCAAGCAAAGGTGATACATTTGTTTAAATGTGTTCCCTTTTCTCTAGATTTTCTAGAAAAGTAACAACTTTACTTTCAATGACCCCCTTTTTCTTCGTGAAAAACCCATTATCCTTTAGATTTTTAAAAATAGCCTATAAATCTATAATTAAGATTTTGAAATCCAGCTTATCTTTAACCTGATATGAAATGCAACATGTACTATATAATCCTATTTTCTTAGGTGACTCAAATTAGGTTTGTGTCTATTTCAAATTTTATATGTTGTTGACTTGACTGATTTTGTAAGAACTATATTCACAAAATAATTAGTAGTTAAGATTGTTTCTTTCAAAAAATCCTTGGAGATGCCAAAATAGGACAACATACGTCTTACTGCATTTATTAATGTTATATTCGTTCTTTTGACCATACCATTTTGTTATGATGTATAGGGTATAATTGTATGTTTCTTAATACCGTAATGAATACATTAATTTTCATACTCTTTTGAGGTTAATTTTCCACCACTATCAGTTCTTAACACTTTGATATATCTACCAAATTTTATTTTCGTTTCTACCTTGTATCTTTTAATACATCCAAATGTTCATATTTTTTTATTTAAAAGATATACAAAAGCATACTTAGAATGGTCATATATAAGGGTTATAAAGTATTCCTTGTAATCATGTGTCTGTATACTTAATGGTCCAAAATTATCAGAATGAACTAATTCTAACAGCTAATTAGACTTTGACCTTCGAAGATGATTTCCAAGTTATTTCAGTTAAACAATGTTCATATGGTAATGTTCTTACTTAAGTTAATTCTAGTAATAATTGCTTCTTAATTATCTGATCCATTTTTCTACTACTAAAATGCCCTAATATCCTACGCTAAAGATTATAATCAGATAAAAATACAAGAAATAACGCAAATCAAAATTTGTATTACCAATATCAAGTTTTATATCAGAAACATAGAACAAATTATATCAGGTACAAACTTGCCCATAGCAAAAAAACTTTCTTATCTTTCCAATAGATACCATATTATTATAAACCTAATTTTAAGACCTTTAACAAATTAGGGACATAGATCAAATTACATTTTCTGTCAGGTGCATAAAACACATTCTTAATGATCATAATACTGTCTCAAAGGTTCAATCTACATGAACCAATAACTTCTATATCCCGATAGGTATTGTTTCCTATGTAAATTGACAGATCTCCTTTCTTTAGCTCTTGAAAGTAAGAAGTACATTTCTTTGGCTTTTCTATATTGCATGTCGGTCCCGAGTCAATCCACCATCAACCAGTATCAGTTATTATAGCATTATATTTAATACCACCGATGAATTCTCACTTTCTAGATCCTTTTTGCTCTAGCTATTTAAAATAACACTTATTCTTTACCCAATGACAGCTAACTTTGAAATAGCCAAACTTCCTACAGATGTAGTAGGATCCAAGAGATCCTTTCTTGTTGCGAACATGCTGCTAGTTAGGTCCTTTGAAGGAGAATTTTACATGTCTAAAACATTGATTCCATTGTGCTTTTTGATACTGCACAACATTGGCTTCTTCTTGTTGCATAAGATTTATATTTGAGCATTTCCTCTTAGTTAGAAATTTTGTTCCACTACTAACTGAGATGGTAAGTTCGTAACAAGCTAATAGTTACCACACGTAGTTTTTCAAGAATTTTAGATCCTGCAGAAGCTAAGTCATTAGCTATGACAATTATTTTGTTCATATGTTCGGTGATATTATCATATTCTTGAATGTGGTATGAATTATACATATGCATAAAGAGTTGTGTGTTCACCTTAGAAGTGGTGTCATGCTTTTTCTTTATTGTATGTTATATTTCTTTGGAAATATTATAGTTTTTAATAACTTTTATTTTAAACCATCTTCCATGAACATGAGCACAAGGTTTTTGGCCTTCTTATCATTAAGATACTGTTGATAAACTTTCTTTTTTGAGTGTAAGGATGACTGTCAACGAGAGTTGGAGCAGCTCTCTCAATAGCACTATCTAGATTATTATTAATAAATTCATGTTTAATCTTTCTATATCATATATCATAGTTGAAACCATTAAGATGACCTAGCTTAACCAGCTTAGACGTAATGAGTTTATTAGCAGTTTGATTTAACACTATATTACAATTTTGAATAGTAATTAACATCACAAATGATGTTTAAATTAAAGATGATACTATAGTTAATAAATGTTATGCAAATAAAAAAGAAAATTACTAAAATTTAACTAAAATAAACAAAGGATGTATATATAATACAACTAAGAACAATAATATTCGGAATTAATTTATACTAACAAGATCAATATAATTATTACAAAAATAGTTTTAGTTTTTTAATTATTTTTAAACAAATAAAAATTATTTGGCTATATAATAATAATAATAACAATAAGTGTATATAAACATAATAAAAACGAATGTTGCTAAAAAAATTTCTATAAAAACAAAATTTCACTATATATTTTTTATAAGAATAGAATTTTAGTTTTTCCCTTTTTAAAAAAATTCAATTTTTTAAAACCAGAATTTAAACTTAAATTTCAAAATATTATTCAGTCTTTAAAATATTTTTAAAAACAGAATTTCAATTTTTAATTTGAAAATAGAACTTTAGTTTTTTAATTTCCATTCATCATCATTATTAGTTACAATTTTTGAGTTCTTATTGAACCAACAATTCAAATCTAATCGACATAAAGGTATAACTAAACTAAATGCTACTAATTGTTCTATATTGCTCTTGCGATAAGAAAAAAATGCAACAGAAATTTGGAAAATTAGGGCATCGTACTTGAGATGAGCTGAAGCACAGCCTTAAGGAAAAAGTTGTCTTGATGTAGATTGGGTGGATCCTTGGATCAAGCATGATTTCAATGAAATTAGATGAGAAATCTAAAAAATACATTGGGATTAGAAAAGTTGTGACTGGTGGCGTCAGCATAGATTTGGACTCGGTTTTATCAGATGTCGAATTGAGTGTATCTGACAGATTATTAATGGCGGTATTGGTCGGAGTTGGATGGTGTGGCAGGAGCAATAATGGGGAACAAGAGCAAAGAGAGAACAAAATTGGTGGAAGCTTCTCGCTGATAGTATAGCACAGGGGAAGATCATCATTGCTGGAGTTGATTTCATCGAAGCCCGTGGAGGCGGTTGCCTAAGGCTTGGCAGCGGCCATGGGTTTGGTTTTATCGATGGCTCCTTCCTCTGTTCAACCTTACCCTGTTGCAGTAGCCAAAAGAAATATGAATCTTAAGGAGTGAGACGCATTGGGCTGTGACCGAGAGTGAGACAGATAAAAAATTGCAGTTCTTTGTTGTATAAGATATAGTTTTGTTACAACGTTTTGTTGAGTAGATGGCGAGCATTATCGTCATATCAGGCGGAGCAAATGAAGATGGTGCGGCATCACGGGCAGCAACGGTGGGGTCTTCAGTGTCTTCGGCTATTGGATGATGTAGAATGGATGTAGCGAGTGATCGTGTAACGCCCCGGTTTCTGGGGTCATTACTTTTTCAAGAATTTGCATGTCATGCTGATTACCAGTGTAATCAGTGAAGTCAATATAGGCTGAATAGAAATATACTGAAAACATACCAAAGTCAATATAGTCAATATTGTGATTTAATTATTGTTTGTTTAAAGTTAGGGGATCCAAGATTTTGAGGGGGAATATTTTAAATGTACTGTGCCCTTAGGGCACGGGTTATGACTAGTACACTTACATACAGAAGGCACTAGGTATCATGGATTGCACACAGTGCAAGAAGAACATCCAATATGTAGCCTACAACTTACTTCATTTTTCCTCCTTTTGCCATTCATCCCTTGTAACATTCTTTTTTATAATTAAAATAGGGTATGAGCACCTTTTCACCTCAGACATGTATGAGTGGTGTTTTACATTTTAGAGACTTGACATGATGGGATATTGTACATTGATGGGGGTCTTCTACACAAATACAACGATGCAAACACTGTATCAGTCCACAGCCTGATGCTATTTAGCATAAATAACTTATTGGTCCATAACGGGTTTTGAGATTAGATCCTAATGAATTAGGTATTGCTCTCCGGCTATGAAATATAAATTTAGGCCTTGCGTGCAAGACTAGAACTAATAATTGCACTGCCCAATTCCAATCACTTTGTTAACCCAAGTTTGCTATAGAATGAACTTTCAGTACGATAGGTTGCACGACACACTTACTAGGTGAGTCCAACATGCAAGAAAGATGGTGTTTAAAAAGAGGGAAATAGAATGTGGACAAGACTCCTAGACAGTTCGAAAGACTCTGTGAACTTATAATGTGATTGGTTACTTTTCCAGTTTGTACTGTCTTTTTCTCATTTTTTTTCCTTTGCTTTCTGTAAACTGATATCATGCCATCACTAGAAGTGTGATATAATTCATGCACAGATGGATCACTCCATCCTTTTCTCATATCATCTTATATGTCGTCTGAATTTGTGTTTGCAATTAAGATCTAGACTTCGTAAACATTTTTCCATGAAACATTATGATAAAATTTATTCATTTGATGCATAGGAAACACATCTGAAATTTTTTGTTGCAATTGTCCAAAAAGGACCATTATTAAAGGAAAACAAAGAAAGAAACATTTCTATACAAATTGTGCTTGAATGTAACTAAATGAAGTGATTTCTAACCTGATAATTATCATAATCCAAGAGCATTCAAACTTTGTGGGAAGGAGATGCAACATAGATGCCCCTTTTAGTACATTCAGAGTCTGGTATCCTTTCCCATCAAGCGTCCCTTGTATTATTCTTCCGATTGTCTCTTGGTTAATTTACAGCCGTTCACTCGATCGTGATCCCTCTGAACTTAAGGGTATCCAACATGCTGGGTCTCCTGTAGTTCCTCAACAAGAGGGAAGACATGACAACACTCACTGAAGAGGCTGCCATCGCAGATCCAGCCATCCATGGAGGCAGACGGAGACCAGTAAAAGGAAATAATGCTCCAGCAGCAATGGGTATGCCAATCACGTTATAAGCAAGAGCCCAAATATAGTTCATGCGAATCCGAGAGAAGGTCTTCCTAGACAAATCAATGGCAGTAATCACATCCTCTAAGCTGCTTCTCATAAGAACAATGTCAGCTGCTTCAATAGCAATGTCAGTGCCAGCACCTATCGCCATTCCAACATCAGCGGACACGAGAGCTGCTGAGTCGTTTATTCCGTCCCCAACCATTGCCACAGTTAAACCAGATTTCTGTAAACAAAATAATGTCATTAAGTATAGATAAGAACATTTGGGCTGTAATGACCTGATGCCATGATGCCAGATTATATTGTAGCAGGTGACAGGTTAAGTATTGTCTCTCTCTGTCTATCTAGTAGAAATATAAATATAAATATATAAATAAATTTCATTTGATATGAAGCATGAAGCTTAAAGAATATGGAAATTCACGTTAGGTGGCAGCATCTTGACAACATCTAAAATAGGCACGAATCCAACAATGTACAATGATGAGCTTTGATGCACATAGTTTCTTCAGATTGCCATGTTTCTTCCATGAAAAGGTGCAGTCTACAAGTTTGCACTTGTTATAAAAGTAAATATGAAGTCATGTTTCTTTGTACTTTTTAGCTTCACAATTTGTGAGACCGGAAGAAAAACATTGTGAGTATTTGAATGGCATTACATTTGAGGATCTTCTGGACGAACTAGTCAGCATCCATAATTTAGACATATTGAAACGATTGAAAATAGTCTTGTGGAGCCATTTCTCATATTTGAGTTAAAACTCAGGAAAACCCAACAGGTTTATGAATAAAATGAAGGAAGACTGATTGGAGGAGCATATATGCAAATCAGTTAGCGTTAGGCGAGTATGAATGCAATGAGTACAGAAATTTACATACATGCAAATTGAATTCACATCAAATACCTGCAATTCCTTTACTTTCTCTACTTTCTGATCAGGTTTCGCCTCGGCTACAACACTGTCAATCCCAACCTCCTTGGCGATAGCTCTGGCAGTGCCCCAGTTATCCCCGGTCACCATAATGCTCTTCACATTCATCAACTTCAGAATAGATATAACAGCTGCTGCTTCGGGCTTCATTGGATCAGATATAGCTATAATTCCAACAACTTCATGATCCATAGAGACAAGTATTCCACTTTGAGCCATCTCCTCTGCTTCCATGAGAATTTCTGAAGCTTTTTCAGGGACAACAATTCCTGAATCCACAATCAAGCTTTTGTTACCAATAATGAGTTCTTTATCGCCGACTGTAGCTTTGACACCATGGCCAGTGATACAAACAAAGTCATGTGATTCGGACCATATATGGTCTTCTTCTTCTTCCTCTTCGTCTTTTCTGAGCTTCTTGGCATAATCCAGTATGGCTTTCGCCAATGGGTGCTCACTGTTTACCTAATAAGGATGCAGCACATTGAGCTATCATCTCCACGAGATAGACAACTAGATACAACTGAGAAATCGGAAATACAAAGCGATAAATATGCCAATATGGAGTTCAAGCTGAAACACACTTCTATCTCTAGGCTAAAAGGAAGGTAGCGCGATAAGGTTCCTTAAGTTATCGTACACATATAACAATATTCTGCACAAAGCATAAATACATGTTTCACTCTTGCTCAAATTTTGTGCATGCTTATTTATGATAATCATCTTCCCTTTGTCTTTATCCTTGCAGAATAGTATGTTACAAAAAGAATAAGCACAAAATCATTAAGTTAGAAGGCTACAAGACATGGCCTACCTCAGCAGCTGCTACATATTCATAGAAGTCACGCACGGACATATCTGTAAAGAGTGTTGTGCTAATAACAACAGGCTTCCCAATGGTAAGTGTGCCAGTCTTGTCGAACACAATACAATTTACCTGCAGGACATAGAAATTTCAATTAACATATATAACATTGATTAAGAACACTTCATGAACCATGATCTATAATAGCATGCTATTATTAAGTGATCAAGAAGATGAAAACAAATATATCTCAGCTGGGATGATGATACTAGTATACTAGTATTTGGAAACGACGATGTGTACTAGTTGAAGTATTTGACCCATATAGAATTCGGACTAACATTTGTATGGATTCCTCTAAGAAGTACAAGAGCGAACTGCAAGGTAATAAACTAAGAATGTATTGCTTGATCCATTTGTACCTTTAAAACGGAAAAGAAACTTACTTGAAATTTTAGAACCTAAAGCATATGTTATCCATCATGATGGTACTCAGCAAGGTCCTCATTTTAAGCTTTTACTTCCACATTATGATAAAAGCAAAAATGCACAGAAGATGGTTCATTTATTACTGATAAAATGCTCTGGTTAAGGTTCAATGTTACGACAATTAGTTTATAAGTCGGATATTTATCAAAATACTACCTTGAAGTTTTAGAATAACAAAATGCTGCCTTAAAAGTAGTGAAATATAATGTATTCTTCTCACAAAACTACCTTGAAGTTACCCTGAAAAAGTGAAAAAATAAACCATGATCTTAAGATACAATACAAAATTAGCTTTCAAGCTGCCTTTATAACAAATGTATAACAAATGTAAAACAGATCGTTTGATATGAAAGTAGCACAAAGGCAAACTAAAAATTCATCTCTTGATCTAGATACAGCTAACAAACTAATATAAATTTTCTATTATAGCAGTTTTTAATATTTTAAAGTTTAAACTAATTAAAATGAGTTTCAATTTGGTTTTTTTATTTTTAGTTAATTGGTGGCTTTTGCATGGTGGCACGTCACCTGATTTGAAGAAGATAGCCGTGAGAATTTTGGGATTAACCACTAGCTCGAGTGGCTATGAAAAAAATTGTAGTGTTTTTGGGATGGTAAAAATTTAAACAAATTTTCTTTTCTATTATACATTCATCATATACTCATTTCTCATTGTGGCTAATTGGTTACTATACTTTCATTAACAGATTCATACCAAAAGAAGACATAGCCCAAGTACTGATAAATTGGAAGGCTTGGTCTATATAAAATTCAATACTCAACTGAAAGAAAGATTTAAGAACAGAAATACCGATATCATATATGCTCATTCCATTATGAAGGACAAGATGGCTGAGAGTATGGCTCAAAAATCGGTTGATGCTTCTATTGCTATAGATGAGGATGATGAGGATAAAGTCTTTCCCAGAGAAAGGTTGGCATGGAGGCAAGTTGAAGAAGCGATGAGGATTTACCTAATGTCAAGGGCTAGTAAAAGATTAGAGACTTAAAAGAAAAGAAAAGTCATTGCATCATTATCCTCAGGGAAGGGAACTTGCAGAGGAGGAAGCTTTAGGTTTTGAATCATGGATCTCATATTCATCTTCTTCAGAAATTCATCTAATGCGGAATATGCTGAAACATTTGTCCAAGAGACGTGTGAAGAATGAGCTTGTTACATGATATGTGGTAGTCACTCTTTTTAGTAATATTTTAATTTATTTTTTATTTATGCAGTATTTTAAATTATAATAGTTTGTTAATTTGTAGAGTTGTAGTATTACATACTAGTATGTTAGGGATAATGGTTACTTAATGCATTTATCGTAACTTTATGTGATCCTATTGATAATATTTTGGTAATATGAACAAACATGAATATTTACGATATTATATTATATATTTATACTATCCGATACGAGTAATCCGATATTGACGCATATCCCCAATTTATCACCCGATATCCGATATCCGATATCAAAATTAGCAATTCGATACGATACCAAAATACGATATTTAAAACCTTAAGTAGTTATATATAAACAGATTAGGAGATCTCATACTCTCATAAGCTTATTTTTTTCAAACATTCTCTGATTTCATCAAGGTATCAGAGCAAACATAAACCTAGCCAAAATTCTTCTTTCCCTTCCTCTAACAATTATCAAACAGAAAAGGGCCATACCAGTTCACCATCACCACCCCTCTGCCTTGTGCTACCACCACCCTTGGCTCTTGCTGTCGCCATTGGCTGTGCAGCCCACAACCATCACTGCATGTACATTATGCCATATGCCCATGCCGTTGATATAGTCATCAGATGCTGCTAAGTGCTTCTTCTACCGTTGTCATTGTTGTTATCATGACTGCTGACATTGCCCTCCCATTTTCCTCTTATACTTTTCTACTTCATCATTGTTTCGGGGTGTTTTCTCACCACAGGACAGTAGTTCGGAGGTCTGGGGGTCGTCGATGTCGTGCGAGACAGGGACGGCCTTCGAGGTCGATCGACCGAGCATTCTCTTGTGCGGGAATGCTCGGAGCTGGGCGGCGGTGCGCCGAAGGGAGGCTTCGGTGGGGGTGAAGATGACCTCCGAGATAGGTCGACCAAGCGGACCCTTGATACGGGATGCGCTTGGGGGAGATCGATGGAACGTCAAAGGGAAGCTTCGGCGAGGTGACGTCTCCTTTGACCTGCAAAATGAAGACTCGTCTGGGGG
The DNA here is from genome assembly GCA_030789695.1 of Scilla litardierei. NCBI lineage: Eukaryota > Viridiplantae > Streptophyta > Magnoliopsida > Asparagales > Asparagaceae > Scilla > Scilla litardierei. The sequence goes on along the minus strand of CM061142.1, from coordinate 400,775,171 downwards.
TCGGACCTTGATTCCAACCAAGTCCCCTCCGATGCCTAAGTCAGATCTCATCTGATAAGTGCTCGGTGGAATCAAGCTTGGTTCGTGGAGAGACCAAGCACGAGTTCTCGAGCCGAGCTGTGGAGGAGAAATGTAAGGTGTAAGAAGGTCTGAGAAGATGGTATACCTAAGCATCAGATATCCTAGATCGGTCATTTGGCCTTCCGTTGGCCGGGGCTCTTATATGAGTCTTCTATGTCAACGCCTCCCCCTCATACGCCTTTGTGTTCATGGTGTTTATACCTCCTCCCGTCGCGCTTGCGCTCCTTGGTGGCAACTTGAATGGTAATCAATGCGGAGAGCGACTCCGAGGGAAGGGGTTTCCATAACTGTAATGAGCCAAAGGTCAGATGGGCCCTTGTTTTGGGCCGAAATATTTCGATCCGCTCCAGAGGCCTCCGGTACAAAGTTCTGGCATGCTATGGGCCCGAGCGGTCGATCTCTCTTTTCCTAGCCCGATTAGGGGGTTGTATCAATTGTCCCCATCGACCGAGTTGATCTATCGTGGCGGTTCGGATCGGGGATGCGATACGTGTTAGTGGTTGTGCCCTAGGCCAAATAATTGGACCTTTATGTTATGTCATTTTCATTTATAAAATGTTTCTCTTATTATTGTTATTATTATATTGCTTGCATGTTTCTTTATAATAATGGTTGAATAGTTATTTTATGCTATTCTAATAATCCCTAGTCATTCATCATTAAAGGTTTAATGAAGAATTAAGATTAGTATGAGTTTGGTAGATAATTATGAGATAATTATATGTATGGTGATACAAATCAAACTTATAGGTACTTGTTGGAGAACATGTACTGGATAGACTCGCTATGAGATCGTTACATGGATTAGTGTCATAAATGATCTCATAATAGTTATGTCATTGAATCCTTTGACCTGAGCCCATCACAGTTTCCTACATAAGGAACATCATATTTTGACATAATCAAACGTTATCTTTAATCAGATAATCATAAAGGCTATGATCGAATATGATGTGAATTATGCAGAGGAAAGTGAATGAACAAGATGGAATTTGTCCCTCTCCTATGAGAGATATCTAATGGGCCCCTCGATAAGTAGGACTGAGAAATGCATGGCCGTGCTCAAATGAATGTCATTTGATTTTATCAGTCTACTTAGAAAGCGAGAAATTAAATGTTTGAACAATATAAGTATGACACTACCCATGACTTATGTTCAAATAAGATATCGTGTGACAAAAGGATTATGACATGTCCTATTGGTTAGGTTAATATCGGACTAACGATATTCATATTAATTGGGTAGTCAAAATGTCTTGCTAGAGGCCAATTATGACTTGTGGGCTTCTAATGAGATTAGGCCCACTGCCAATTTAATATGAGCCTATTGGGTCGCACACAAAGAACGAATTGGATAGGATAGGGTTTAAACATGATTTCGAATATGATTTGAAATTCGTGATAAGGTGAAATATCTTAACCGTCAGATATCGTATCTCGTTAAGATATTATCTCTAAGATATCGTCGCTTAACTGAAATACGTTAATGTGTTAACGTGGGATTCTTATCCTAAGATAGCGTCACGTAACTGAATGTTGTTAATGGGTTAACGTAGGATTCTATATAAGATATAGAATCCTGATTTTCAGTTTTACGTTTTTCAATCTATCTCCTCCGTTTTTCTCCTCCGTTTTTGAGAAAAACAAATAGCGAGAGAAACCCTAGTTGCGGAAAAGGAGCTAGCACCCTCGCAAGTCCTGTTCGTGACGTTCGCGTGTGGATACCGATTGAGGGTGGTCGTTCGTAGAACAGCACCTATAGTCCGACAGATTCAGATCGTCGCAACACCTACAGTCCGACAGATTCAGATCGTCAGAAAGGTTAGTAATCTATTCGAATTAATTAGAATCGCATGGATCTCTTGGTAGGTTTCTATTTTCCGCTGCGTATAAGTTAGTTGTACTATGATAGAAACCCTAACCGGCATGATATGGGCCCGAGCGGTCGATCTCTCTTTTCCTAGCCCGATCAGGGGGTTGTATCAATTGTCCCCATCGACCGAGTTGATCTATCGTGGCGGTTCGGATCGGGGATGCGATACGTGTGGATTTGATTGGCCCGGTAGTCGAGACGCCGCATTTAATGAAGGTCTTCATGGCGTAGTGCGCCAAAAGAGTTCTCCTGCCCATTGGGTGTCGAAGAGTCGCCCCCTTGGGATGTCGACATGTTCCCCCCTCTGGAGGGCATGGATTCAACGCCGCCATTCGTATAAGATGGTGGGTTCAGAAGGGAGCCTCCTTCGGGCTTCACAATTTCGCATTTGTCTCGTCCTGTTTTCGGAGGATCCTTTTGCTAGGCTCATCGTCGGTGTCTCCTTCTCTGTATTTGCAAGGTAATTCATTTCCTCGTTCTTGCTTTGGTAGATGGAGAGGGTGTTGAGAATCGGGAGTGTGCCCGAACCCAATGATCATGGTACGGCTCCTGGGGTTCCGCCACCTCCAGCACTTGAAGGACCTCCCCTGAAGGGAAAGGGTTTGCTTCTTGATGACTTGAGCCAGCGAGGGGGGCCCCTCTGGGGCCGAGGGGTCCTGTGTCCCCTCGATGGTTCTAGATGCGGCCTCTTTTGTCCCTTATTCCGTGGTCGAGAAGATCAAGGCGGAGTATCTTTCTTACCCATATGGGGTTTGGGTTCCATTTCATGACGAGCGAGTTTGCTTTCCTGAGAGCTCAAAAATTGGGGTGTACACCGAAATGTTTCGGCTAGGGCTCCGCTTCTCTGTTCATCCCTTCCTTGTCTGTGTTTTGGCCTTCTTGCAGATATCCCTCTGCCAACTGACACCGCATTCGACTCCCCCTGATCGGTTTTGTCATGCTCTGTCAGTTGCACGGGGTGGTGCCGACCTTGCCGCTCTTCTTTTATTTTCATCGGGCACGGCTTGCTTCCTCGGGGACGTGGCTCCACATTTCGGTTAAGAGGGGGCAAGGAACTCTTGTAGGGGCTGCTACGTAGGGTGGATGATTGGAGGAATCACTTTGTTTTCGTTACCTTCCCTAGGAACGCCGTGATTCTTACCTGCTGGGGTAGCTCAGGCACTCAGGACTTGGAGTTAACTCTTTTTGAGATTGATTCACATGTTGCTGACTTTCTCATGACTCTGCCTGAGGAGGAGAGATCGATCTGGTATTTGTTGGACGATCTTCTTCTTAAGAGCGTCATATGGTCCCCCGGTAAAGTTAGTTTTTTAGATCGTGTTCCTCCACTGAGCTTACCATGATTCTTCCGTTTTCTGTCAGGAATGTCGGGTCAGGAGTTCAACCAGCCCTTCAACATGTATCAACTCATTCGTCGGGGCTTTCAAAGTTCCAGGGATGGTCCATTTAGTCAGTTGCCACGCCGCTCAGCAGATAAGGTGCAGCGGGTGAACGAGCCGTCGATCGGGGCGTTTAGTTCATCAGATTCCCGCTCGGCTTTGACTTCGATTATGGATGGCCTGACTATCATTCCCGACGATCCAGTTTCTAGCGAGGGGGACCCGACTGGTCTCAAGGTGGCCCCATCCGAGGTGGTCGGGGGCCAGAGGAAGAGGAAAGAGCGTTCCCACTTGGTCTTTGAGACGCTCGAGAAGAGGATGAAGGGAGGTGATGCCAATCTGGCGGCACGGGACTCGTCAACTGCCAGGGTGGGGAGTCCTTGGGTATCGGAGGAGGTTCCCCACATCAACCAGGCCGAGCGAACTCTCGTCGAGCTGGCAAGCATGTTGCCGGTGTTCGGGCCCGTCCCTGGAGCACCATCTGGTGAGTCAGTCTTTGCAGATTGCGGTGTGGCCGTCCGCTTGACACAGAATTCCGCCCTTCCGAGGGATCGCTCCCTCCTGGAGAAAGTTGGTCCTGAGAACCTGGCGGACTGTATGGTATGGCAGAGCCAATGGGTTGGTTTCTTCCTCCTTTTTCTGCGTCCCATTATTTTTGAACGATCTCAACTATTTCGCCTTACAGATGTCCTTGATGGCTATCGAGATGCAGCGGTGTTTGGCGCATATGGCTGAGACCGAGGCGGTCCTCGAACGAGAACGTCTGAGGGTAGAGGCGGCCGAGAAAACGGCCTAGGAGGCTCGCAGGGAGCTGCGGTCCGCACTCCTCAAGCTCGCCGAGCTGACGTCGGAGGTCGGGAGACTGAAGGGAGCGTTGTCAGTCGCCGACGCCTCTCGGCGGCTAAAGAGACCGCACGGGTCATGTCCTCTTTGAAGGAGATGGCCGAGGAGGCATTGTCTCTCGGTAGGAGAAGTATATGAAAGAAAAGGCCGGGCTTTTTTCTAAAATTACATCACTGAGGTTAGCGGACCCTGACTGGCTTGTTGCTGAAGTTGCGAGGGGCTACGAGGAGATTTTGGCTCCGCGGATTGCGAATTACTTCCTGGATGGGTTTCAGATATATGAGGAGTGGATCCGGAAAATGCTTCCTCCCTCTTCGGCTAATCTTGACGAGTCCGTAGGGGCAGGGAGTGCTTAGACCGATCAGGCTGGGGAGACCTCAGCCGCCACCCCGTAGGCTATGTAGACGAATTTTTGCTTTTCCTTCTGCTTGTAAAAAACTACCAATATTGCTCTGAATACAATATTTTCTTTTGTGGAATGGTTGTGTCTGTCTTTCTTACTATGTTGCCCTTGGTTTGGCTGCCCCCCTTTATGTGGCTCGGGCCGAAGTTGGTCGGGTGGCGGCTCGAGCCGAGGGGAGTGTCTCAGGAGGATACTGGCTAATTGGAAATCAAGAGTTAGATCGGTCTGCTATATGAGTGGTCCCGGCCTTGCAGTGGACCGAGCGTTCGATCGGCCTGTTGGGGGTTGCCACCAACCTTACGGACGATCCGACGGGCAGCCTGCTGCGAGAGCTGCACACATCCTTACGACGGACCCAGAGTTCGACCGGCATGCTGGGAGAGTTGTCCCCAGTCTTACGACCGATCCGATGATCGGCCTGCTGGGGAAGTTGCCTCGGCCTTACGACGGACCCAGAGTTCGGCCGGCCTGTTGGGGAGTTGTCCCCAGTCTTACGGCCGAAATAATGGTCGGCCTACTGGGGGAGTTGTCCACAGCCTTACGGTCGAACCGATGATCGGTCTGCTGGGGGAGTTGCCCCCAGCCTTACGGCCGATCTGATGACTGGCCTGCTAGGAAAGTTGCCCCAGCCTTACAGTGGACTTAGAGTTCGGTCAGCCTGCTAGGGGAGTTGCTCACAGCCTTATGACTAGACCGATGGTCGACCTGCTGGGGAAGTTGCTGCCAGCCTTACGGTCGATTCAGAGTTCGGTCGGCCTGCTGGGAGAGTTGGTCCAGCCTTACAGTCGAACCGATGGCCGGCCTGCTGGGGGAGTTGCCCCTAGCCTTACGGCTGATCCGATGTCTGACCTGCTGGGAGAGTTGTCCCAGCCTTACGGCAGACCCAGAGTTCAGTCGGTCTGCTGGGGGAGTTGCCTACAGCCTTAAGGCCGATCCATTAACCGGGCTACTGGGGTTATCCTCAACCTTACGGCGGATCAAGGCTTGATTCGGTCTCGGGCATCCGATCTGACATGTAGCGAGCAAGTATTAGGGGTCAAATGATCAGGTGCAAGAACTCACGTCCGCATTTTATTATTAAAAAGGTAAGATACATTTCGAAGGGAGGCATAAAGCAGTTAAGATAAAGGTGGCCAAGCATCACTCGACCGGTGGGGTGGTTCAGCCGATTCCTTACTCGATTATTGGAGGGGAGTTTGGACGACGTTCACCTTTTTTCCTTATCTCCTTGCCTGGAGGGACCCTCTCCGGGGGCGGCCTTTGAAGTGTCGACGAAGTTCTTCAAGTACATGCGGCCGATCAGCTGGTCAATGTCTTATTTCAGATTCCAGCAGTCGTTGGTGTCGTGCCCGTTATCTTTGTGATACTTGCAGTATTTTTCCTCGTTCTTTTGGCCGCCCTTCATTCTCGGGGGTGGTTTGCTAATGTGGCCTTCTTTTTGGGCTTGGGCTAGAACGACGTCCTGAGGTGCGTTAAGTTTGGCGGGTGCCACATCCCTTTTGTGTGGTCGCCCCTAGAGTTCTTCTCCGCCTGTTTGCGATCCTTTAGATTGCGGCGTGTGTTGTCGTCGCGCCTTGAGCTCATCTTAGTCCCGGTGGGGGGGACCTTCTTCCTCTGCAGCAAGGGCTTCTTCCTCCAGCAAGAATCGCTCCGCTCGAGCTAGGATCTGGTCTAGGCCTTTGGGGGGTCGTGGTGCAACGACTTCTTAAGGTCTCTGTACCGGGCCCCTTTCTTCATGGCAGCTATAACAATCTCCTCAACGCAGCTCTCTACGCTCAGCCTTTGGGCATTGAAGCGTGACATGTAGTCCTTCAGCATTTCGCCCAGTCTTTGCACCACGTTGAACAGGTGGTCTGAGCTCGGCTTCCTCATTCGCCCGGTCATGAATTGTTGACAGAAGATCTGGGACAGGTCTCGGAAGTTGCCGACGGAATGGTCGGGAGGCCATTATAACATTCCCTCGTAGATTTCTAGAGAGTGGTATAAAAGTCTCGGCAGAGTTGGGCGTCATCGGCCCCTTGGAACTCCATGATTCACTTGTAATCTTGGACATGCTCCTGGGGATTTTCCGTGTCGTCGTATTTCTCTAGGGTCGGCACTTTAAATTTGGACGGCACCCGTGCAGTAGTGATGCTCTTCACTAATGGGTTGCGGTCGTCCCCGATGCCCTCTATCGAGGCGTGGTTCGGTGGCACCTCGGTTTGGTGCTCGGGTTGCTTGGGCTGATTAGCGGTGATGCGGGGGGGATTCTCCACACGGCTGCCCTGGTTGGGTATCGAGGTGGGCAGCCGGGTGGGCTCCCTCCGGCGCCGCTCCTCGCGGCTCTTTTGCCTCTTTCGGCGAGGACTCCTGCTTCGTCCTAGTCGGCTTCCAGCGGTTGGGCGACTGAACGATCGCCCTTGGGCCGACCGGGACCGTTTGGAGGAGGCCGTGGTTGGCTCGTCTCTGGTTCGTTCGGCTCTTTGTCCACTCTCGTCCCGAAGAGAGGCGGGGTCTGTGATCTTGGAGGAGAGAGGTGGGGCATACCGAACCGCTGCCCCGGGTCTGGATTTCTTCCGCCATGGTTTGTGACCACAGTCAAGCGCAGCGTTGGGTGCTACCTCGGGTAATCAGGGAACCCTGCAGGGTTTCCCGTCAGGGGATATTGCAGACCAGCGAGTTGCTGAACAGCTGCCGCCAGTGTTTGGAAGTTGATGCTCATCTCACTGACGAACAGGTGAAACTGTTTACAGGTTACCAAACGTGATTCAGCGGTTCCCTCAATCGAGAGGTTGTGTTCGGCCTCAGGTGGTAAGTAGATGCCCTCCACCTGGATGGGCGGCATGTAGGGTCCTCCGTTGTCGTGTTGGTCCATGTCAGTTGGTGTGGATGACGTGGGTGATGATCTCTTTTCCAGAGACGATGCCAGATTTTTCGGGGTGTTTTCTCACCACATGACGGTAGTTCAGAGGTCTGAGTGTTGTCGCTGTCGCGAGAGACGGGGACGGCCTTCGAGGTCGATCGTCCGAGCGCTCTCTTGTGCAGGAATGCTCGGAACTGAGCGACGGTGCGCCGAAGGGAGGCTTCGGCGGAGTGAAGATGACCTCCGGGATAGGTCGACCGAGCGGACCCTTGATGCGGAGTGAGCTTGGGAGCGATCAATGGGACGCCGAAAGACGGCTTCGACGGGGTGACGTCTCCTTTGACCTGCAAAATGAGCGACTCGGTAGGGGGGTCGGACCTTGGTTCCGACCAAGTCCCCTCCGATGTCTTAAGTCAGATCTCGTCTGATAAGTGATCGGTGGAATCGGGCTTGGTTCGCAGAGAGACCAAGTAATTCTCGAGCCGAGCTGTGGAGAAGAAATGTAAGGTGGAAGGTCTGATGAGATAGTATACCTGAGTGTCAAATATCCAGGATTCGATCCTTTGGCCTTCCGTTGGCCGAGGCTCTTATAGGAGCATTCTATGTCAACGCCTCCCCCTCATGCACCATTGCATTCATGGCATTTATGGCTCTTCCTATCGCGCTTGCCCTCCTTGGTGGCAGCTTGTATGGTAATCAATACGGGGAGCGACACCGGGAGAATGGGTTTCCATAACTGTGTGGAGCCGAAGGTCAGCTGGGCCCTTGTTTTGGTCCGAGATATTTCGATCCGTTCCAGAGGCCTCCGGTCCAGAGTTCCGGCCCGCTATGGGACCGAGCGGTCGATCTCTCTTTTCTTAGCCCGATCAGAGGGGATGTATCAATCATATCTTCTTCCCCTTTGTCCTTTCATCTTCTGTCATCCCTTTTTCTTTTCTTTTTATGATCTGAACAATATCAGATCAGATTATAAAATACTGATATGATCTGTCAAGATCATAAAACCCCATATTGTTTCTATTTCTGATCTAAAATAAGAATAGTAGCAAAACAAAACACGACATCTTTCCTCTCTCATGCAAGATGATTTGCTTTGTCTGGTGATGATTACTGATTCTATCACTATTTACTTTCACTGTATGCTATTGATTCTGGTTGTCATTTTTAGTCCGGTTGTTATATCACAATAATTGCTGCTTGTTGCTCTCTGGCTAGTTGTAAATCAAGTTTTCATAATCAGAAGTAGGGTTGATACAACCCCGAGTGGGCTGGAGGAAGGCGAACCGACTACTAGGCACAGGACCGCACTAAGGTTCTGGCCCAAAGGGGACCCAGGAGCGAGTTGGAATGCAGCGGCCCAGGACTGCCATTCGACAGACGGTTGACCCCGCTTGAAGGGGAAACCGCTCCCCAGATCGCGACCGCCCTGAATTGGCATTAAAGCCGCCATTATGATCGTCTTGATCGCCATTCAAGGGACCATTAATACGGGCGGGCACGGAGGGAGGAATGATCAATGCCGTGGAGTCGTTAGCATGCGAGACTCCTATAAGAGACCAGAAGAACAGAACGCAAACGGACCGAATTCTGGATACTTGACACCCAGGTATACCGAATCCTCACAGACCTTCTTCCACCTCATATTTCTCCTACATAGCTCGGCCGAGAACTCACGCTTGGTTTCTCCGTGAACCAAGTTCAATTCCACCGAGTATTTATAGACCAGATCTGACTTAAGCATCGGAGGAGACTTGGTCGGAACCAAGGTCCGACTCCCCTGACGAGTTCTTCGTTTTACAGATCAACGAAGACGTCATTTTGCTGGAGCTTCCCTTCGGCGTCCCATCTCTCAGATCTGAATGCCCTCGCCCTAAAACTCGTTCGTCCAACCGATCCCGAAGGTTGTCATTCCGCCGAAGCTACCCTTCGGTGCATTGTTGCCCGGACCCGCGCCTTCCCTCTCAATCGAACGCTCAGCCGGCCGACCTCGAGAGCCGTCCCCGTCTCTCAAAGACCGTGACAACACTCGGACCTCCATAAAAAACACCCCGAAACATCTGGCGCCGTCTGTGGGAAAGAGATCTTCACACACGTCAAACAACCACACAGGAAATGACTCGGTCAAGTACCAAGGGCCGCAAGAGGGCGGCCATGGCAGCTCCCACACTAGGCCCTGTCAGGACCAACTCCAGTAAGACCGCTTCCAGCAGATGCCCGCCCCGAAATGGGGATCAGGCACCCGACAGACAACGGTAATGGACCTAAACCGAGAGAAGACCGAGGATAAATCTCAGCCCATCTACTTCTCCGAGGAAGACCTGGAGATGATCGAGCTGCCACACGATGATGCCTTGGTCATCTCGGCTGTTATCGACACGTCCGTAGTCTGACGAGTGCTCGTCGATACAGGAAGCTCGTGCGACATCCTGTTCATGACAACCTTGGAGAAGATGGAAGTACGGGCCAGCGACTTGGAGCCTTGCTCTGGCCTCATATGCGGCTTCACAGGACATTCCGTCCCAATCTTAGGAATGATTGGCCTCCCAGTGACGCTCGGAGAACCTCCCAACTCGATCACTCTAACGACAGAGTTTATGGCCGTAAGGGTTGGTCAGCTCACAACGGGATAATTGGCCGATCGATCCTCAACGCGGCCAAGGCAATAGTCTCAACTCTCTACCAAATGGTCAAATTTCGGACCCCGGTAGGGATCAGGAAGGTGAGGGGCAACCAGGCAAAGTCGAGGACTGCTACCAATTGTCTGGCCAAGAGCGCAATGCGGAGCGGTACGACCGATGGACCTCCTCGACCAGCGAAGGGGCTCAGGTAGGTCGAGACCTATTCCCATTGAGGAACTAGAGCTCCTCCCCGTCACGGGCAAGGAAGGCAGGTTCATATCCATCGGATCAGAACTTGACCCCGTCCTAAGAGACGATCTGATCGGATACATAGAAGCCAACCTGGACACCTTTGCCTGGTCACCCAACGATATGTCAGGCGTAGATCCCCGGGTGATCACCCACCAGCTGAACGCCGACACCAATTTCAAACCAATCAGGCAAAAGAAGAGGAACTTGGATGGCGAGAAGATGAGAGCCGCGGCTAAGGAAATCGAGAGCTTGCTCGAAGCCGGCTTCATCAGAGAGAGGGTCTGGTACCCCGAATGGCTAGCCAATGTAGTCATGGTGAAGAAGAATGTGCGTAGACTTCACCGATCTCAACAAAGCGTGTCCTAAAGACAGCTACCCGCTACCATGCATCGACCACCTCGAAGACAGCGCCTCGGGCTACAAGATGCTCAGCTTCATAGACGCCTACTCTGGATACAACCAATTTCAGATGGACCCGGAAGACGAAGAGAAGACGAAGAGAAAACGACGTTCATTACTGAACGCGGGACTTTTTGTTACAGAAAGATATCCTTCTGTCTAAAAACGCAGGGGCCGACTTACCAAAGAATGGTTAACAGGGTCTTCGGCTCTCAGATTGTGAGAAACATGGAAGTTTATGTGGACGACGTGTTGGTCAAGTCCAAAAGCCCTGCCGACCATATCGCCAACCTTCGGGAAATCTTCGAGCATGTATGAAAGCACAACATCAGGCTCACCCCGACGAAATGCATGTTCGGAGTGAAGTCCGGAAGTTCTTGGGCTTCATGATCACTAACCGTGGCATCGAAGCCAACCCAGACAGGATCGAGGCCCTGATCAACATGAAAGAGCCGACGACCATCAAGAAGCTACAAAGGCTGAACGGCCAGGTCGCGGCCCTTAGGTGCTTCTTGTCCAAATCAGCGGAGAAATCGCTCCTGTTCTTCCGAATTCTGAGGAAGGCTTTTGCCGAGCCAGACGAGAAAAGAAAGGCAGTGGCTTGGGCGAAAGTTGTGCCCGAGCCTTTGCCGAGCTGAAGGAATACCTCCGCATCCCCCCTCCTCACCAAACCCAAGGTGGGGGAGCCGCTGAGTCTGTACTTGGCCAGCACCGAGAAAGCGGTGAGTTCGGTGCTGATCAGAGAGGATGCCGGGGTGCAACGACCAGTCTACTACACTAACCAAATCCTACTAGATGCGGAGGAGCGGTACAGCCCCTGGCCTACTCCCTCGTCCTCTCGGTGCGATGACTCCGACCATACTTCCAAGCACACACCATCTTGGTTCTAACCAACTCCCAGCTTGAGCAAAACCTCAAGAAGTTTGATCGAATGGGGAGGATGCTGAACTGGGGGGTCGAACTGAGCGAGTTCGACATCAGGTATAAGCCAAGGACAGCCATCAAGGGGCAAGCACTGGCGGAATTCATCACCAAATGCACCATTGGCGACACGATGCCTCCCGACAGAGCATGTCCAGACCTGGTAACACCTCGCCCCTTGTCTTTTCTTGTCGACTGATGCCACTCCTGATGTACGTCCAGTACGTCCAGTACGTCCAGAAAACAAGGACGCCTGGGTCATCCACGTAGATGGGTCCGCAACAAAGACGGGCAGCGGGACCGGCATCGTCATCCGGTCTCCCGACGGGAACACAGTAGAATACGCACTCAGGTTCGAATTCCCGGCCACTACCAACACGGCGGAGTACGAGGCTGCCATCAATGGCCTAAAGCTAGCTCGGAACTGCGGGCGGACACGGTACACCTCCTCAGCGACTCCTGACTCATAATCAGCCAACTGCAGGGGGATTACATAACTCGGGAGGAGACGATGCAACGATACCTTGCGTCAACCAAGCTCGAACTGTCCAAATTCAGACACGCTGAGACCCTCCACATGCCAAGGTCAGAAAACACCCGAGACGATGCCCTCTCCAAACTGGCTTCCTCTTACCTCAAAGAGTTGGGCCGTGCTATCTATGTCGAAAGCCTCCAAAGCCCCAGCACGGGAGGAGAGGAGCTGATGAATATCGACAGAGAACCTTCCTGATTGACCCGATCATTCGGTTCCTTATCTCTAGCGAGGTCTCCACGGACCCAGAGGAGCGTCAGATGCTGGAGTGAAGAGCCCTCAGGTACGTGCTTCACGAGGGAGCACTGTACAGGAGACGTTAGACAAAGACAAACGTCCTCCCCTACCTCAAATGCCTTGTACCACAGGAGGCAGACTATGTCATCTGGGAGGTCCATGAAGGGCTCTGTGGAAACCACCACGTGGACAAGACGATCGCGTTGAAGATCCTAAGACAGTGGTACTACTGGCCCACCTTAGTCGGTGACTCGGTGGAGTACGTCCAGAAGTGCTCGGAGTGCCAGAGGTTTGCAAAGCTTAAGTGGGCCAGTAGTCTTCCGACAGAAGCAACGAGTGGCCCGCTATTACAAACTCCCGGGTCAAAGGGAGAGGCTTCCACCAAGGAGATCTAGTCTTGAAGAATGCCATCTTCAACCCAGAGATCGCACGCAAAGGAAAACTCGCCGCAAAATGGGAAGGACCCATAAGATCGTCGAAAACCTTGGCCCGGCTACCTACCGACTCTCGAAGTTGGAAGGGAAGACGCTCACTCACACCTGGAATGCGGAACACTTGCGCAAATACTACCAGTGAGGCGAAGAATGTACGAGTACTCAAGAGCCCTTTACAAGCATTGTACCAAAAGTAAAAATATCCCAAATAAAGAGGTCTTCGACCGCCCACGTAACCTGAAACTCGCTCTACCGTAAGGCTGGGGGCGACTCCCCCAGCGGGCCGATCATTCGATCGATCATAACACCGGGGGTAGCTCCCCTAGCAGCCCAACCGACACTTCGACCATAAGGCTTGGGGGCAACTCCCCAGCAGGCCGACTACTTATCGACTGTAAGGCTAGGGGCAACTCCCCAACAAACCAATCATTCGATCGACCATAATTCTGGAGGTAGCTCCTCCAGCAGGCCGACCGAGCCGTCGACCGTCAGGCTAGGAGCAACTCCCCCAGTAGTCCAACCACTTATCGACCGTAAGGCGGGGGCAACTCCACCAGCAGGCCGATCATCCGATCGACCATAAGCCTGAAGGTAGCTCCTCCACAGGCCCACCGACCCGTCGATCGTAAGGCTGGGGGCAACTCCCACAGTAGTCCGACTACTTATCGACCGTAAGGCTGGGGGCAACTCCCCCAGCAGGCTGATCATTCGATCAACCGTAAAGCTGTGGGTTGCTCCCCCAGCAGACCAACCGACCTGTCGACCGTAAGTCTGGGGGTAAATCCCCCAGCAGTCCGACTACTTAAGACCGTAAGGCTGTGGGCAACTTCCCCAGCAGGCCGATCATTCGATCGACCGTAAGGCTGGAGATTGCTCCCCCAGCAGGTCGACCGACCCGTCGACCGTAGGGCTGGGTGCAACTCCCCTAGTAGGCCAACTACTTATCGACCGTAAGACTGGGGGCAACTCCTCCAACAGGTCGATCATTCGATCGACCGTAAGACTGGGGATTACTTTCCCAGCAAGCCGACTGACCAGTCGATCGTAAGGCTGGGGGAAACTCCCCCAGCAGACCGACTACTTAACAACCGTAAGGCTGGAGGCAACTCCCCCAGCAGGCCGATCATTCGATCGACCATAAGGCTGGGGGCAACTCCCCCAGCAGGCCGATCATTCGATCGATCGTAAGGCTGGGGGTTGCTCCCCAAGCAGGCCGACCGACCCGTCGACCATAAAGCTTGGGGCAACTCCCCCAATAGGCCGACTACTTATCAACCAAAAGGCTAGGAGAAACTCCCCAGTTTGTCGATCATTCGATCGACCGTAAGGCTGGGAGTTGCTCCCCCAGCAGGCCGACCAACCCGTCGACCATAAGGCTGGGTGGCAACTCCCTCAACGAGGAGACCGTCCAACACTTGACAAATTCTCTCGAACCTGGTTGACCAACAATGAAGGCCAGCCAGGAAGATGGAACATCATCGACAGAGCATCAACAGACACATTATAAAAACCGGCCGGATCAACAGACACATTATAAAAACTGACCGGAGCCAAAGAGTCGTTTACTGAGCTTCAAAAGGGAAACGGTGGATGAGACGCCAAAACAGAAGGTTAGGCCCCGCTTCAGACTGGTCAACCGCAGCGACCTCAAAAACATATCCCGCTGGAACGACGTTGGCAGCCTCAGTATCCACCCCGGGAATCATCTTCAGCTACTCAAAAACGACCCCTGAAGCGGGGAACTAACGCTCGATCTCATGTCGACAGTGGAGGAACCCCTCCTCAAACGCTTGGGACAGCCCCGGGGCGACGAAGGTCTCGGTGTATTCCCTCACCACTTCCTGTGCTATCTGGGCAGGGTCTACCCTCTCCAGCTCCTTGACCCGGGCCTCGAGGACGCCGATCTGGCCCTGGAGTGCCCTTCACGTGTGCACCGCCTCAGCAAGTTCGGCCTTAAGCTTGGCCTCCCACGACTCCAACACCCCCAACAACTCCTCGAGCTCCTTGAGTCTGGTCAACTCCTCCTCTTCGACCCCCTCAGGCATCCCCGCTAGAGCGGCCCTTTCCTCAGCTTTGGATTTGTCGGCCAGCGCCATAGCCCTCGCGGTGTCCAACCTCTTGGGCTCGGCTGAAAGCTCGGTGATCCGAGTTTCCATCGACCTCGCACGAACCTTGGCCTCCTGAGCCGCTTTCTCAGCGGCCTCAACTGCCGCCTGCTTTCGAGCAAGGCTCGCCTCCGCATCGGTGAGCACCACGAACTGGCACCGCAGCGACAGACCAACCGAGGACAACTGCACCAGGGGGAAAACCAAGGGTCAAGAGTGTCCGCCAAAGAATATACGCCAGGTCGCACATAAGCTTATCTGTTGACCGGCGAGCACTACAAAGGTAGCCAGCATGTCACCCTTCACTTCATCCAGCACGGACCGGTCCTGGGGCAGACAGAAGTTCTCAGCCAACTGGGCGGTAACACCGCAGTCAACGACGACGGACTCCTTCAATCCCGCCGGAAAGCGAGGGCAGAGCTGTTCATTCTTCAGCTGTGGAAGGTCGGCCTCGGTTGACCTAAAAACATCCAAAGACCGCTCGTAATCTGTGGAAAGCGAACCCGGGCAGACTGAAGAGAAGACACCCCAAGGCCACTTGTCCTCGCAGTGCTGAGAGTGTGAGGGGGACGAGGTGGCCTCGGAGGCTGGGACAACCTCAGTGGGAACCTCGCCCGGGATAAAGACCCCATGCCTTCTTCTTCTCCGCTCTCCCTTGATCCAGCGACGAGTGCTCCCTTACCCTCCTCTCACCACCAACAGTCGGGCATCTCCCAACCCGAGATGACCCACCTCGCTACTTCGGGCCAATGGCCGAGACGTGATTATCTCTCCTTGGGCTGGGCTCGGGGAGGAAAATTGGCAGGACACACGGAGACAAACCTCAAACGGCCTCACCTGACAAGACCAAGATGACGAGATGACTAAGGGTTAAGAGAAAAGTCGAACCCCAGAGAAGAAAACTTATCGGTATGCCATACGGTCCTTGTCAAGACATGATTCGAGAAGAGGACCTTGATGTGCCGCTCGTTGGCAGGGACCGCAGACAACTTGTCGATCGCCCCGAGATCAGCATCCGTGAGGCTCTCCCCTCCAGAGTTAGTGATGGAGGATTGCCCCAGCGAACTGAGAAATTTGCCTCCTCGGGGAGGATCACAAACACATAATCCTCTTCCAGTGCTTCACAGAGGACGACAGCCCCGACACCAAGTTCCCACCCTTCCGAGCGGTAATGTAAAGTCAAGCGCCCGACTTATAATGACACAGACGGTAAAAGTGGCAGAAGAGGGGCAGGGTCGGCTCGACTCCGTGGAGCGAACACAGCACGAGGAACCCAATCAGGGACCCAATGGAATTGGGGCTAAACTGACAGAGGGCGAGCCCGAATGCGAACAGAAATACGGCCACGAAGGGATGAAGAGGGAACCGCAACCAAAACGAGAAGCTCTTCACGTACACCCGACCTCACGATGGCCGGGGAAGCAGATCCTATCATTCATTGAGGGGGCCCTGGCACGATTAGGAGGACAGAGGAACGAGGAACGAAGCTATCCCATGGAGGTAGCACATGCCACCGACAGCTGCCCCTTCACCTCTGGGGGCACGCCGGAAGGATCACCCCCGGCCAATCGGATATCGACACCCGTGCCAGGAAGCACAACACCTGCGACAGCTAAAGCCACCAGTGCCCCCTCTGCATGGACGGGCCCAGATACCGACTGGCTCCTCGGGAGTAGAGGAGGAAGACGAAGAACACATGGCAAAAGACCACCAAAGAATGAAGACTAGCGCAAAACGACGGAAGGGAAAGCGACGCTAAAAGGGTAGAACCTTCACCCAGAGGGTAACGGCTTCCACTTATACGACCCTCTCCGGATCCCTCCGTCATCTCCAACCGCTCGTTCCCGCATAGTGTCAACATCACATAGAAAGCGACTCTCTGAATCCCGCACCCAAGGGACGGGAAGATCCTCGATGATGGCTCTCATTTAATACGTCGTCTCGACTGACACGTCCATCAAATTAACTCGTATCACATCACTCGGACCGAACCGCCACAAGCCGAACGGCCTGAGCAATGGAGACAATTAATACAACCCTCCAAATAGGCTGGAGGAAGGCGAACCGACCACTAGGCCCAGGACCGCACTGAGGCTCCGGCCCAAAGGGGACTCAGGAGCGAGTTGGGATGCAGCGGCCCAGGATTGCCATTCGACAGACGGTTGACCCCGCTTGAAGGAAAAACCGCTCTCCAGATCGCGCCCGCCCTGAATTGGCATTAAATCCGACATTATGATCGCCTTGATCGTCATTCAAGGGACCATTAATGCGGACGGGCACATAGAGAGGAATGATCAACGCCGTGAAGTCGTTGGCATGCGGGAATCCTATAAGAGACCCGAAGAACAGAACGCAAAAGGACCGAATTCTGGATACTTGACACCCAGGTATACCGAATCCTCGCAGACCTTCTTCCACCTCATAATTCTCCTCCATAGCTCGTCGAGAACTTGTGCTTCGTCTCTTCGTGAACCAAATTCGAGTCCACCGAGTATTTATCAAACCAGATCTGACTTAATCATCGAAGGGGACTTGGTCGAAACCAAGGTCCAACCCCCTGACGAGTTCTTCGTTTTACAGATCAAGTAAGACGACATTTCGCCATATCTTCCCTTCGACGTCTCATCGCTCGGATCTAAATGCCCTCGTCCTAAAGCGCGTTCGTCCTACCGATCCTGGAGGTTGTCATTCCGTCGAATCTACCCTTCGACGCATTGTTGCCCGGACCCACGCCTTCCCTCTCAAGCGAACCCTCGGCCGGCCGACCCCGAGAGCAGTCCCCGTCTGTCAAAGACCGTGACAACACTCGAACCTCCATACTGCCAATCAGCAGCGAGAAAACACCCTGAAACAATGGTCATCATCCATTAATGCTAAAATTTCTACCATAGAGAGTTTACACCTTAGGACTCTCTCCATCCCCACGGTCAATCTAAATGGAACCAACTGCTGCAATGGGCACGCTCTTTCTCCATATCTATAGTGTCTCGGAAGAAGAGGAAGTGTCTTATAGAGTATCCTCCTGATTCCAAATCCGCATAATTTGAGAACTAGCTAATGGTGGATGCTTGTATGAAGACATGGTTATTTAATAACATGGAGGAAAAAATGAGCGTTGGTATTATATTTTTGGGTACTGCAAAGAAGATATAGGAAACTTTGAAGGAGATATACTCAAACAGACAAATATCTCTCATGTTGCTAACCTTTACGAGAAGATGTTTCCTTAAAGCAAGATAAAAGATACATAATTGACTATTATGCAAAATTAAAAGGGATTGCTGATGAGTTGGCAATGCATCAGCCTAATGTTTTGGATCTTATGACCCTTCAGCAATACTTGATTGAGCTTTTGGCAGTTAAGTTTCTTGCTAGTATGGATACTTATTTATCTGCATAGATACATGGATAAATTTTTTGGAAGCGAGATAGTTCCGTTCTTGGATGCTACAATGTCCCGTGTTCAACTAGTGCTAGTGGCTCTGTGATTGCATGATAACCTCAGCATCTTACTAAAAGTTCTTCCTTGGTGTCTAGAGAACGAAACTAATGTCATGGCTGGGTGATGTGAATTTGGTACCGATTAAGGATTTAGTGGTGGATGCCAGTCAAGAGATAATCATGGTTATAAGCAGTATAAGAATAATCATGTCTTACAGAAGTGCTAAATAAAGTTTGGGCGACTTAATTAGGCTAAGTTTGTTTTACAAATCCCATCGTTGGTAGTTCTCTGAGTGTTTCTGTAATGGTCTAAATTTTTGTACACTTGTAAATATTGAATTTTATTAATTTTTATGAATTTTATGGAGTTTTTCTATATTTATTTAAGAGTTATTTTATTTCCTGTTACCCTGTTTACTCCTATACCCATAATAACCCATTTAACTTAACAACCCAACCCACTTCCATTTCTTTTAACACATTACCTGTTTAACTTATACATATTACCCACTTATAAAACCATATAGCCCAATAACTATCCATGTAACCCAATAACATCTCATTTAACACATACCCATTTAATTAACTAACCCCTAATTTTAAATTCCTCTCTCCATCCCTCATCTTTTCTCAGCCTCCCCCTCAGCATCTGACTCTTCATCTTCCTCTTTCCCACGACCTCATGCAACCCCGGCGTCCCCCTCTCGTGTGCCGTAACCATCGGCCATCACTCTCATGATGTTACCCACGACTCCCCACTACCACTTCCCTATTTCTACTCTCTCCTTTCTCCTCATGACTCCGTAACATGAACTTTTTCTCTCATCTCTGACAATCTTGTGGTTTTGGGTTGTCTGAGGTCCAATCTTCTTCTTGGGTGTTTGATCTGTCACAAAGGCTCCTCTTGTCATTTGTGGCAGTTGTAGCCGTGTTGTAGAGCGAGACGACGAGATCCGATGATCTTTCCGACAATTCATATCTTCGATGAATGGAAGCTTCTATAAACTTCAGTTTCAGTCCTCGATAAACTCGGTCAATATTTGATATTTAATGATGATTACGTTGGTTAGTTTGTGAAAATTTAATTGGCCATGATAATTATTAGTTCTTAAAATTTTGGGTTAAATTCAGAAGAAAGTTCTTTTATGCGACGATAATTAACATTAGCATTTGGATGAAGTAATCTCTTATACTATTGTTTAATTATTGGTTGGGATTGATATTGGATTTTTGATGGATTAATTCCCGACTATGCTATCAAGGCGCCGACTAGTCGATAGTCGGTGGAGGACCGACTTGAAATTTTTCAAAAGTCGGGAGGTAAGTCGGACACCGACGAGGCGTCGACTTGGTCTGACTTTTTGACCGATTTGGTCTGACTTTTTGACCAACTTGGTCCGACTTGATCAGCTTCTACAATCAAAATACAAGACGAAAAATTGTTTGTCTCTCATTCTAACTTCGTGGTAATCAAAAACATTTATAGTGGATCGAGTTGAATTCCAAGAGGAAGCCAAGAAGACCTTGAAACTCTCTACACCAAGAGATTTTCAGCAGATGACGATCAATAATGAACTCTAGAAAATGTTCACTCTACAACTGCGACGGGACACATCCGTTCCCATGTAGAGATCTCCTCCTTGGCGTATAGTTTCCTGATTCCGCCATAGAATCCAACTGCCTCATTGCCTCTTCCCTATGATCCTTCCGACCAATGGTTATTCGCCTCCATCGCGAACCAGGTATATACTGATTGAACTCTAACATGACATCTGCAATAATATGCAGGCAAAAGATTAAAAAATAGTGAATTTTCAAAGAATTTATCTGAGCTAGAAAACTATATGCCCAATACAAACATAAAAAACAAGCAGCATCTGATACGGGAAATAAAATATGTTAACATCTGGATGCGACTAGTTGCCGACTCGTTCGACTAGTCATGAGTCGGTACTTGGCCGACTCGCTGCCGACTCACCGACTTAACTGCATAGATTCCCGAAGGGTGTGCCCTCGGATTAATCTCTGATGTGTGTGCCATCGTGGATCCCTATGATACGGTTTGTGTGCCTTGATGTGGCTTTCAGCTTGGGGCTTCTTCCCTTCAGTGGGATGTGTGTTGTGCTGCAATTGGGCTTTTCTCCTATATAAGCGTGTGGGTGCTCTGCTCTCTTCTTTTTTCCTCTTGCACCTGGCCGCTTTTGTTTTTCATGTAGATGGCCGCCTCTATTTTTCCTACAGCTTGGTTGTACCTTTGTTTGGTTCCTGTAGCCTGGCTGTGCCTCTGTTTTTCATATAGCTGGTCGTGCCTCTGTTTTTCCTGCTGCTTCGGCCGTTGTTTGGTAACCTTACAGTTACTCGTCTGCTCTCTGTTTTGGTTCCTGCAGTTCAATTGCAGCTGCTATCATGTCCTACACTTTCGAGTGATATCTCTCCTCTTTTTATGCTGCCTCTGCTGCACTCTGATTGGGTGTTGATGGGCTTGATTGATGGAATTTTACGGGTCTTTTAAGGGGGCTCAGAATTGTTGATAGAATTGTTTGTGTTGTGGGCTTGAAAAACTACAGTTTTCATGTAGTCGTCTTTAATTTATTTGTTGTGCTTGCACTACAGTGCTTAAGGATCTTTTGAGTCATTCGAGTCTTTTAGTTATTTTAATTCTTTTGGTTATTTTATTTAAGATAAAGTTTGAGTCGTTTAATTATTTTTGAGTGTTTTAGTTATTGAGAGTTTTAGTCCTATATTGGTTAGGAGCAGAGACGGTATTAGTTGTATGCCTATAAAAAGACCTTAAGACTTGTTTATTTGATCGATGAAAAGTTTTGAGAAATTAAAACCCCTAAACTTGAAAAGGTTCTACATTGACGAGAAGTCAATTTCTTGGTGAGATGCCTTAGAAACCATAGAGTTCATTATTCTTCCTTAAAATTCTTCACAAATTTATCCAAATCTTCATGGTTCTACACCACCCTTAAGCTATTAGTCAAAAATTCATGAAAAAACTCAAAAAGCCCAAATTCAACCAAGAAGGCTTATAAGCCGATGGACAGTAATTGCCCAGGACTGAGTAGATGAATAGAGTTAGTTTGATTGGCTGGATCGGCTTAAGTTGGTTCAAGTTAGCTTCGGTTCGGATCGGCTACAATCGGCTGGAGTTGAAGTAGTCAACACTAATTATCTTAGGTCGACAGGAATGGTGTAGGCTTGGGTCAACTTACCCAGCTCTATTCAAGCCGATAAATTGTGATGGCTAGCTCTCGGATGGATCAAGTTGGTTCAGTCTAAGTCGTAATCCAGTTTAGAGAAGAAGAAAACAATGAAGAGGGTGGCTGTTAGCAATGAATATGATTGGCACTACAAGAGACAATGCAAAAAGGAATAAGGGGTTAGTAACATCGGTGACTAAAGGTGGTGACGGCGATGTTAACGGGATTAGAAGGAAATTGTGAGGATAACAACATCGACAAAAATTGATGTTGTTGTTGAAACTGGTGGTGGTAGTCGATGATGAAAGTTTGAGTTTAGCGTTCAAGTGAGGATTTTGGGACGATAAATAATGCAATTCTTTAGCAAAGATATAACAGAAAAGATGTGAAGGGTTGATGGATTTGTGGATTTACTTCGCTCTAAAATCCAATATGATGCAAGACAAAAGTAGATCTAGAATTGAAAATCTAAATCTAGGGTTCTATGGTTGTGGGAATTTTGAATGTGGGAATAAAATTAAGTATTTTGACAGAAAAGGAAACTTCAGGCATCACACTCAGGTGCCTCACACACACTCTTAAGTCCTTATAAGAAAAGATATTTAAAAAGAAAATTATGGCTCGTCATGAACCAATCGAGAATTTACTTTAATAAACTATTATTCCATTCACTCATCTTGACAGTGTTCTATACATCCCTTGTAAATAATACACATTCACAACACATCTTATTGAGAGGCACCAGTTCCTATTGATGCGCCCGTTAAAAGACAACATATGAATAATATAATTAAAAGAAAAGGATGTATACCGAAGAAGATATAAACGGAAATAATAAGAAGAGATATGAAAGATATCGTTTCGATTTGACAGACAGAAAGCTGTAGATTGTAATGTGTGGAAACTTTGTATCCAATATCATGATCCGTCGTGATCAGGATCCAACATTTTTCCTAGTGAGTCCATGAAGCCTACTCCAATTATTAGGAGGAAGGCTATGATGTTGTTGTTGTTGTTGTTCACAACACATGCAAATCATTAAAAATCAGGGTTAGAGGTATCGGCCGATACCATTAGGTATCTGCCGTATCGTATCGGTATTGGCAGTTGACGATACCGAAACCAATGGGTTAGTTTCAGTATCGGCCGATACTGAAAGATATCGGTCAGTTTCGGCCGATACCTGCCAAAACTGACCGATACCGGCCAAAACTGACCGATACTGTTCAGTACCGGTCAAAGACGGAAGAAGAAGAATGTGTAATTAAATAAAAACTCTTTTAAAAACCCAAAAAATTTCGTGAATCAATAGGTTGCATAGAAAGATCGGTTAAAAGAGAGGAGAAAACCATATGGTTTCGGCTTGAAAATAATGAAGAATTTGACGAAGAAGAGGCAGAACCAAGAAAAAATTGCTGAAAAAAGACGAAAAAGGACAAAAGGAAGATAATGAAAAATTGAACTCATCTCATCGCGTCGCCGTGTCGCTGAACCTGCCTCCTGCCTCGCCGAACCCGCCTCACCATCTAGCGTGAGAGTGAGACAGAGCAAAGAGATAGAGAGAAGCCCGAGTTGACATTCGATGCGTTCTTTAAAAAGGCAAACTTGTAAATAAGTGGTATGTGCGTAAAGTAAAACAGTTGGTATGCTTTTTGTGGCACCCCTGTAAATAAGTGGTATGTACGCAAAGCAAAATGGTGGGTGCATAAAGCAATGCCTAGCGATTTTTTTGGCAAACATGTAAATAAGTGGTATGTGCGCAAGGTAAAATGGTGGGTGTGTAAGGCAAGCTTTAGGATCTATTCATTTATTTAATATTTAGTATTTAAGTACCAAACTTTAGGTATTTAGTATTTGATATGATTACGAACTCAAATTTAATTTATCTATTTAGTATTTAGTATTTGATAGTATATGATTAATATTTTAGTTTGTTAAGTATTTAATAGTATTTGATAGGTTTAGATTAAGAACATCCGGAACCATCACTGTGTATATAGAATATACATATTTAAAGTATCCCCGAAATCGAAACCGATACTCAAAACGAAACTGCCGAAACTAGCGATACGGACGAAACCGAAACTTGCTTCCGAAACCGTCGAAACTAGCGATACCGATACCGATACCGAAATTTTGGGAAGAACGATACCCATACCAAAACCGAGACCTAAAATCTTGTTAAAAATATCAAATAAAGAAAAAAGTCTAGAAATAATCAAAACAAGCACACAACGTGTGTAACCACAAACTTATGGATCTCAGCTCCAACAACGGTAGTATGCCCCCCACCACCACCCCCACCCCCACCCCCCAAAAAAACAAGATCCCCCATCACCTCTACCGATTGCCTATTCATTTTGTAGTTTTGAGGTATAAATGCCAGGTTTCTACTTGCAGTGGAAAATCATAAGAACTCTTTGAACATACCTTGTGAGCACTCTCCAATGCTTGACCCCCTTTGATCAGCACACCTTGAATAGCACCAACCCCGGTACCCACCATAACTGCAGTAGGAGTTGCAAGGCCAAGTGCACATGGACAAGCGATGACCATAACCGATATGCCAAATTGAAGCGCAAGCTGAAAGCTATCCATGGAAGATGGTATCCATGCCTTTGGATACCAATCAAATCTTCCAGCTAAAAACCATATAAGCCAAGAAGAAAATGACAGAACGATAACCTGAAAGGCCATAGAAAGTTAAACTTTGGCCAATAATTTAAAAAATACCTCTGATTTTCACATGTATGACACAAATGTCAGCTAATATTATTTCAGTAGTCGTAAACACAGAAGAGTGCATCATAATATAGCAGGAAATTGATTCACTTTTCACAATACACGTCGTAAACATAAAGCCTATTTTCATTGCTCATGAATATTCTCGTTATAAAATGGCGCATACTGAAATAGCTGATCAAGAATAAATTTATCGATATCTGGCAATGATGACATTGAATAACTCGTAATTAAAATGTGAACTTCAACTCCAAGGGGTATATAATGTTCATGCCAAAATAAGTTAGTCAGTATTATATGCACATTGCACGAGAACATGGATCATAAAGCAATGCCTTTGCATAAAATAAAAATAGTATTCAATGACATTTTCAGACTGGAGTCAATAAAACATAGAACCCCAGACTAGTAAAGTAACAAATGTATAATTGAGGTAATCAGTCTAAAAACTTTCTAGTAGCCTAACCAATTACAGGTCATAAAGTATCATATAACAGAACCAATTTTCGATGTAGGTTTTCCGCATAACACAGCACAGAACATCATTCCCAGAAATAAAAGCAAAAAATGTTGCCTCCAAAGAATAGTAAGCAGTAAATCTCTTTAGCTCATTACTGAAAGATGATATTATCTGCAAGAAACTTCTCGAAGTGAAGCAAACCCAACAATTTGTAGTGTGAGAACAGAGCCAAACTAATTTGCATCAGATTAAACTGTCTGGGTGATATAAATACTGGCTCCCTAGTTGCCCATCATGTATACATATTAGTTTTAATAAATTTAATATGGGCATCTTCAATCTATAAAATAAAAGATTAAGGGAAGAATATCTTGAAAAGAAGAATTATTTATATTATTATTATGCAATCTCAAATTAAAAAAATCTCAAAAAAAGAAAAAGAAATGTAGGTTCACTTACAATAGGCACAAAATACATCGAGATTCGATCAGCGAATCTTTGCACTGGAGCTTTGGCCAATTGTGCTGTTTCAACCAGTCGAATAATATGTGAGAGAACACTTTCAGATCCTATATGTGTTGCCTTCACATGCAAAACACCATTTTCATTGACAGTTCCACCTATGACTCTATCACCCATTTTCTTTGAAACAGGTCGTGATTCGCCAGTTATCATACTCTCATTGACATAGCTCTGACCCCATACAACGTAGCCATCTGAAGCCACCTTTCCACCGGGCACTATTTTCATCACATCATTCTTTTGTATCAATTTACTATCAATCTCCCTTTCACCAACCATATTGCCATCTGCATCGTATATTAAAAGCACTGCAGTTTGAGGTGTCAAATCCATAAGCTTAACAATGGCTTCAGATGTTTTCCCTTTGGCTAAGGCCTCAAGATATTTTCCAAGCAAAATGAAAGAGATGAGCATTGAACTAGTTTCGAAAAAGTCAGTACCCAAAACATTTTCAGATGTTGCTGCTCTGTACATGGAATAAAGTGAATAAAAATATGCTGCATTGGTTCCCAGGGTAATTAGCACATCCATATTAGCTGCTCCATGTCGTAAAGCTTTATAAGAACCAATGTAAAATCTTTTTCCAATTACAAATTGGACAGGAGTCGATAGTATCCACCTCAAAATTACTCCAAAAGTCAAAGAATTTACCACTTTAGTCTCTAATCCAAGGTGGATTGTTGGAATATACATGAATACCATTGACGTGAGAAACACCGGAATCGTGAAAATCAAACTCAAAAGAAAGGATTGACGGTACTGCACAATCTCCCCACATCTGTGAATTTCCTTCTCCCCCTTGTCATGATATATTGATGCTTGAAATTTACCAGAATTCATTGACTGAATAACTTCAATGAAGGTCCGAGGACCTGTTTGGTCTGATTTGTATGATACTGAAACCTTTTGAAGCATGGGGTCGATTTTTATATTATCGACCCCAGGAAGTGCATAAAGAGAGCTTTCAATCATTTGTAGAGAATTTTCAGAGTGTAATCCATCCATCTTGAGATGTATAACATTCATATCTTCCCCTGTGCTAATAAGGGTAGCTTCAAAACCAGTATCTTCAACAGCCTCCATGAATTGTGGGACACCTACAAGCTTAGGATTATACTGAATTTCTGCTTCTTCAGTTGCCAACGCTACTAAAGCTCTATGTACTCCATGAATGCTTTGCAAGGCTGATTCTACAGTACTTGAGCAAGTAGTGCAAGTCATCCCTTTAATGTGAATTCTGCATATTAAGGTTGACTTTTCTTTTATTTCAGGTTTAATCGATGCAACCTGGAAACCGGCATCTTCAATTGCTTCTTTTATTACACTCTCCTGCACGATTGATACACATGTTAAATGGATACTGTACCTACTGTGGATTATGTGCATGAAAAATAAAGATAGCTTATATCTGTAATTCTGGTTTAAAAAAATTAATACATAAAGATTGCTATGTCCAAAACAAGGCAGATCTGTCAAAGTATATTCTATAATAAGGTTAGCACGAGACAAACCACTGAAATGATACACTTGAACCAGTCCTCTACATGAAGTAATGGTCATACCAAATACCAATTGAAGCAAGCAAATAGATAATTCAATGACAATGCTAGTGCAATTGTATAAGAATGTGAGTGATAGCCAAAAATAAGTATAATTTCAGAATAAATCAAACAATTAAACTAAATGTGCATGGTCAAGTGTTAGATTATGGTACACGTGAAACAATTAAAGATGATGATCCTACCACTCCAAATTTCAAAACTGACAACAAATAAGAAATTTGTTCTATTAGAAGCTAAGAAACATGGATACTTCAACCATAGAGCCATGTCGTGATGAACATGTGTCAGACACGCATGTCAGACACCCAAATCGGTCAAGTACTTCTATTTTAAGGGAACTTTTGTAGAATTTTCTTAGGTGTCATCATGTCGTGCGTCCCCCATTGGCATATCAGTGTGCTTGCAACATAGGTTAGACAAGATCTAACACAGTTTAACTAATAATATAAATGTCAAATGATTTCGTTGTGTTTTGACCAAGCAATAAGTGGCACGTTTTAGAATTGTTATAAAATTGATTAATTTGTTGCAATTTGATGCAATTGTAAAATACATCTAAACCATTTGAAACATAATATATAGATAGTTTAAATGTGTATATCACATCCAACAAAGAAAATTTCTCATTTGGGGTTGTCAAATGTTAAATATGGTGTCACAGAATCCGCATCTTTGAACCTTCCCGTGTACCTTAGTATATATCTATGTCCAATTAGATTATGGATGATCACAACTTCTAAGGTGAAAAAATGAAGGGCTAATTTTCACACAAAAAACTACTTTCAAATTAACAAGCTTGAACTTTACAGTTCTTAAAGTACGCCTCTAAATTGTTACAAGATAGATATAGTTTCTAAAATTTTATTCAAAGATTAAGCTTATAAAATGTTGGAGAAAATAATTTGAAAATGTTTAGCAAGATTGAGGTAGATTTCTATAAATGAAATTCAAGGTGCTAATTTGGGAAAAGTGTGTTATTTATAAAGTTCAATGTAGTATTTAGGGAAAATAGTGAAACATAACTGTAGTTTTTTGAAAATTAGCCAAAATGAATTGCACAGTTTGAGTCGCACTGGCAAAAGGATGAGAAAACAATAATTGAACAAACACAATATCGTTAAGGATTACGTTCAGATAACATGATGTAACCAATGTGAGGCAACATAAAGAGCACAATTTGTTCCAATATGGATGGAAATTGAAGCTTGAGAAGATTGATGGCAAAAACAAAGTGATCGCCTTAAAAACATTAAAGTACCACACACTGCTCCCCAAATAATAGCGTGCAAACTCAAAGTATATGTCAAGTTCTATTCTACATGACGATACCCAAATTTTATAGGTGCTCCTCGTGTAGATGCAGCCAAGCATTGTCGCAATCCACTAACAGACAACCCGTTATCGGATGATGAGCTAGTAATCTTCATGGCCCTCACCCGGTCCGAGGTTTGGCAATAGGACGCCATCGCCCTCTCCAAAGCTATGTAAGTAGGAGCGGAGCTCCACACTGTCTTGCAGTCACTTGGACATATCATCAAACATGTTAGCCGCAAGCCCATTTGGCCCGGTGGTAGTAACTCCCTTTGAACAAGTTCAGTATATATCTAGCGCAAGCCCGGTCATTCTTGGAGGTCGGCGACAAATATTCAGTTTGTGATTCTGAGTTATGGCGAGAGGTGTAGAGAAAGGAATTGGATTCTGTGAATCGAAAAATGGAATCGAGAAATGAGAAGGGAGCGTAGATGATGATGACATGGCTTGATTCGATTTTCTTTGTTTTGTGTTTAACCGAGAGAACACAAGAACAGAATTTGAAGTTCACAAAATAGAGTCACATGAGTTTATTTTTTTTTTTTTAGTTTTTTTTTTTCCATAATGCTTGTTTCCAACCAATTTCCAACTTCGTCCCTTCCCGCTTGGTTAGTTTGCCCTAATGGAAAACGAGTTACGTGTTATGAATGGCATTACGTAGGTTCATCGTAGGCCTATGTAGGTCCTCTCCTAACCAGTCAGATTCGTATTTTGTATCCTACATAAAATATGAATCACATTAGTGTAAAGTGTTCTTAGGGTGACTCCTTAGATGAAATCTAAGGAGTCGCCCACATTTTCCCTTGTATCCCGTATTTGTTTTGGATTTTATTTTTCATGGGGTTGTTGTTCAAATCATGGATGGTCAACATATCAAAAATCAAGTCATTCCAATACTTTTAGAGCCCATATCTACCCCTTGCAACTTCAACGGTCTGAAAACGTGCTGAAACCCCCATGAAGTTGCAAGGGGTACATGGGGGCACTAAAGTATTGGAATGACTTGATTTTTGGTATGTTGATCATCCATGAGGTGAACAACAATCCCAAGAAAAAAATTCGAAAACAAATGTGGGATATGGTGGGAAATGGGGGCGACTCCTTAGATGAAATCTAAGGAGTCACCCTAGGAACACTTTGCCCATCACAGTATTATTATATGAACTCTTCTCCTATAAATAAAGGTCTGCAGTCTTCCGCTGAAAGTAATTCACAACACGTTATGGGCACGATCTTCACTGAGAGAGAGGCGACGAGGTACGAAAGATTTTGTGGACGACAAATGATCAGAAGATCATTGATTCTCGGACGCC
The DNA here is from genome assembly GCA_030789695.1 of Scilla litardierei. Classification (NCBI taxonomy): domain Eukaryota; kingdom Viridiplantae; phylum Streptophyta; class Magnoliopsida; order Asparagales; family Asparagaceae; genus Scilla; species Scilla litardierei. The sequence continues at coordinate 400,745,695 of CM061142.1, read as the reverse complement.
GAAGGATCAAATGACTTTCCCACGCAGGCGTACGACGAAATCGAAATATTCCTTTCGATTTTAAGGTACTCCTACAAATTTTTTCTCTAAAATTATCGTGATCATGATTATTGTGCCTTAGATCTATAGATTGAGATAGGAACATGTATTGAAACAAAAAAAATTCCCTTTGGGGGAGAGAGCGGCTGCCAATCGGTTGCCAGCCCCACACACATCCTTTGGGGGAGAGGGTGGTGGCCACCGGCCGCTGACCTTAGGGCGGCGGCCAACCGGCCACTAGCCCCCCACAGACTGCTGAAAAAAATTCTCTTTTTGGACGGCCAGCCGGGCCCCTAAGGGGGCGTCAGCCTATAGGCTGATGACCCCCCTACCACCACTAGAGCGGCGGCGTGTGGCCACCGCTGGTGGCAGTGCCCCCACCCAAACCCTAATTAGGGTTTGGTCAAACAAAAAAATTCCTCTCTGCGGGCCGAAGCCCCAGCCCTTGTTGCGGGCCTCGGCCCACACAAAAAATTCCTCTTTGCGGGCCAAAGTCCGCAGCCCTTGCTGCAGGCCTATGCCCACAACAAAAAAACAGAGAGGAAATTTATGCAGGCCGAAACCAGCAACCCTTGATGCGGGCTTCGGCCCACAACAAATAAAAGAAAGAAAAAAATACTGGCGGGCCAAAGCCCGCAGCAAGGGCTGCGGGCCTCGGTTCACAAACAATAAAAAAAATTCTAGCGTGTCGATAGCCGCAGCCTTTGTTGCGGCCCTCCGCCCACGACCAAAAAGAAGAAGAAAAATAAGAAATGGGGAGAGGATAGAAAATAAGTAAAATAAACATAAATAATGGGGTATTGCTCAGTTTTTCAAATTTTTTCTGAACCAGACCACATTACCAATGCCCATAATTTTTCTTTCCAGCATAATTTTTAACTTTGATGCCTATTTTAGGATCATGTTCATATGTTATATATCACATATTATAGGATATGTTTCTGGAGATGACTGGATTATCTTTATGAGCTTTTGCTTAATAATTAGGCGGATCATGTGACCGCTCTGTCGTTAGTTACCTAATCTAATGGTGTATGACGTTGCCTCGTGGTCAGCTTGAAAATTTTAAATTTCCTTGTCTGTGTCTGATATATGATGCAAATGTTTTTAGCACAATTTTTGCATAAATGGCTATATTGTGTTTTTGGATTGGCCTTAGTCTCACTTTTATTTTACTGCACTTTTCCTTTTTTATGAGAGAAAAATTTAGTGAGGAATATAATTTAATGACCAATACCTGATGGAAATTGAATTCCACCCCAAGTGGTTTTGATGATGAGCACACCAAATGAAGCTTAGTGTACTAACTACACTACGATTAAGTGTGCAGACTATGCGATTAATGGAAAGCCTTATACATACTCTGAAGAAGCACAATCTACGCTCACTTAGCAAAGACAAGGAGAAAACGTTGCTAGCTCGTTGATGAAGCTCACGCTCAAATGGAATAAGAAGCTCAAGAGAAGCTCGCATCTACATCATCATCTGATCAAGCTTCGGGAGAACGTGTTCTAGTCTACAATGTGTGAGTTGTGTCTTTCTTAGGGTTATGTTAAAGCCAAAAGTATAGATAACACACACACACACACACACACACACACACACACACACACAAATGATTTCGAAGTTAAATATTTTAAATACTTTTAAAATCATTTTCAAAACTATTGAGAGCTTTTGCTAGTCACTTCTCATCTTGGTAGTTAATCTCCATGACACCCAGGAGCTAACTACATGTCTTACTAGCCGAGTTTCAGAAGAAACTCCTCTGGGAGTCGACTACCAAGGAGTGGGAGTCGACTACCAGCTGAGAATTGTTTTCTCCTGATACACTCTGGGAGTCGACTACCACTCCTAGGGAGTTGACTACCAGCTGTCGAATTTCAACGTTTGACCTGACTTTTGTTATCTCTCCAACTTATTGCTCCCATGATTCTCGGGGCAAAAGTCAAACGAATTTGAAATTCAAATTCTCTCATTTTACCTATAAATAAAGGATTATTTTGTGAGATCAAAAACACACAATATACTTGAATTCAAAATTCTCTCTTGTGCAAAAGTTCTAAACGATCTTAATTTTCAGCTCTCATTTCTTTTAGCCAAATCTGTTTTTATATTTCTGATCTCCTTTATTTAAGTTATTATTTTCTGATATCAACTTTTTATTTGGCTATTGTTTTTCAAAATCCATGTTCTCTATTCTCTGATTTTATTTTAAAGGATTATTTTTTTGAAAAACATTGATTTAGATCACAAAGACTTAATTTATATCTTTGTGTGATCTAAGATCATATTCTATTAAGCCTTAACTATTACTATTGGCTATAGAATTTGGGTGTAAATTCAAACTCCACCAAACATTGTGGTGAGTTGGATATTGATTTTCATTTTGTGATTTGCCATTTGTTGTAAGGGTGTTGGAAATCCTAGACAAGTTTAGGTGCTGCGGTGTTGCAGTGTTGCAAGCAGAAATCCTGGTCAAGGCTAGGTGTGTGGAAAAATCCTAGCCAGTGGAGTTAGGTGCTTGTATTTGCCAAGACAGATAGTAGAAATCTCGTACCGGATTGATCGGAGACTGGACGTACCCAGGGTTGTGGGAAACCAGGATAAAAATCCTTGTGTCTGCGTTTGCACTCTCTGTGATTGTTTGTCTCTATTTGTTTATCTTGATTTGTTGAGATTATATCTCTTGTAACTCGTTCATAATATATTGCAAGATCAGTTTTTGTATCTGCTGTGTAAAGATTCTTTCTTATATTTCTGTGTAATCTTTTATATCTTTATTAAGTGTTCTTTTAACTGAGCTGTGCATAATATCCCTCTGGGAGTCGACTACTGCGCTTAGGGAGTCGACTACCAGAAGAGTTTTATCTCTGATTTGTTTTAAGATTACTTAAGTTGATTAAGAACCAAGTGTAGATCGCTCTACTTGGTTTCTTAGGCAACATTAGAAGGCTTTGAATTGTGCTAACCAATTAGAATGAAAAAGTTTATTTTAAAACAACACTATTCAACCCCCCTTCTAGTGTTGTTTACCATCCACAGGATCCAATACTTGGTATCAGAGCAAGGCTATAAAGGTGATGGCATCAACATCGTTTCACTCTGAAGGTCTCAACACCATGCGGCCACCCCTGTTCAACGGAACAAACTACGCTAGCTGGAAGATCCGGATGAAGACTCATCTTGAGTCACTAGACATCGAAGCGTGGATGTTACCAAAGCACCATACAACAAAACTACTGAAGTCGAATTCGGAAAATGGTCAGTAGATGAGAAAAAGAAAGCCAACCTCAACGCAAAATCAATGAACGCACTATTCTGTGCAGTAACGGGTAATGAGTTTAATCGTGTTTCTCAATGCGAGACGGTATATCAAATATGGCACACCCTTCAGGTAAGTCATGAGGGAACCGAGAAGGTAAAAGAATCTCGTATAAATGTTTTACATTCCAAGTTTGAATATTTCAAAATGGAAGAAGGAGAGAGTATCACAGACATGAATACTCGATTTACTAACATCACTAATGAGCTTGCAGGTTTAGGCAAGAAACTGTCTGAATACGATCAGGTGATGAAAATACTGAGATCTCTCCGACCCGAATGGAAGGGAAAAACAACGGTCATTCGAGAAGCTCATAACGTGAAGGATCTTACCATCGAAGAACTAATGGAAAATCTCATGGCATATGAGATTGAACTTGAATAAGACAAGAAGATCGAAGAAAAATCAAAGAAGAATAATCTTTCTTTTAAAGCTCAAGGAGAAGATTCCGACTACACGGACAAAGAGGATCATATTGCCTTCATCTCAAAGAACTTTAAAGAGTTCATCACAAGTAAGTATGGTAAACGCTCTTTTAGACCCACTAACGGTATTATCTGTTTTGGTTGCAATAAACCAGGTCACGTCAAAAGAGATTGTCCCTTGGAAAGGAATAGCCATGATTCCAAATAACGTGGAAAGAACCGAGAAAGCCACGAAAGAAGAAACAATGGAAGAAACAAGTTTCGACGACCAAAGAAGGAAGCTTACGCAGCCTTCGACCAAAGCGACGTTTCTGCATCCGATGAATCCTCAGAAGACGACAAAGACGGAAGAAGAGAGACAGCACATATGTGCTTTATGGCTTCCACATCGTCTAAGGTAAGCACCATGCATGATTCATCTAGTGATAGTGATTCACCATCAAGTGATGATGAAGACATGGATTATAGGGGAGCATATAAGGAGCTATGCAAGATGCATGAAAAGCTCATAAAAGAACATAGAAGAACACTTAGAAATATTAAAAAGGATGTTAAAGAGAAAGAAGAGATTATTAAGGAGAATAGTCTTCTCAAAGAAAAGAACGACTCTTTGCAAAAAGACATTCTTTTCATGAATGAGAAAGTTGAAAGTTTAAATAATCTTCTCGTATCCGTCAAAGATAAATACGACTCTACGATGAAAATTATTGAAAATTTGAACAAAGGAAAAGGAAAGCTAGATAGTTTAATAGATAATTAAAAAGCCTCATCTAGCAAAACCGGACTTGGATATGATTCAAATCATACCAAGAAACGGGTTAAACATACTAGGATGCATCATTCTAACAATAATTTTCTGAGCATCCGGATACCAAAGAACTTGTCCGATCAAAGGAAGAAAAGGTATGCTTTGTTCAGCAAGTTCATTTAAACAAAAATTATAAATATATTTTCCATGAAGGAACTAAACCATATTGGGTTTGGTTTCCTAAAGACTAACCTCTTGGACTCAACAATAAAAGAGTACCATAAACGTTTATATTTTCAGGTACTCTAAAATGAAAACATGGAGGAAGAACAAGATCATCACCAAAATATTTTGCGACTAAATAAGATTGCTTTGCTAAATTTAAAATTTGCTTAGATGATTGTTGATTTTATATGCTTATACGTGTTTATCTAATCATCATAGGGTAGATTTTCAGAATATACGCACTCACATTTGGACCAAAATCCCTCGGGATGAGAAAACAACTCAGCCCAGCAGGGAGTCGACTACCACCATCAGGGAGTCGACTACCAGCGCGATGTGCGGATTTCTGGGTTTGTGTTTTCTTCTAATTTCTATTGGGTTTTCATTGAGTTATTGGGTTCACATCCAAAGGGTAACTTAAACCCAATAAGCAAACATGATCTCAACCTTTCATCTCTTGATCCAAAGGCCACAACTCTACATCTCTTTTCATCTCATAGTTAAAAACCCCCATGGTTAAAACCCTAGGTAGCCGACTACCCATCTTTTCATCTCTTTGAAAAATTTCTTTTGGCATTTTGAGCTCTCTTTGGTTATTCACCTCCTCTCATCATCCTCCCAAGTTTATCTCAATGTAAAAACTCATCTTAACAACTTTTACTTCATTTACTTGTTGATATTCTTGTATATCTAGTTTTGTAAATCAATTTTATTTTATCTAGATGCCTTTCAAGAGATTGATTTCAAAGAAGAGAAAGGTTACAAATGAATCCCTCTCTAAAAAGGAAATTATCTTACCCTATCTTTTTAGAACCACTACCTATGAGCATTTCATTAAAATTTCCAATAAGCAAATCTTCATGAGAGATTCATAAAAATTGATCATTTAGAAAACTATCGCATTGATAGCATATTGGAATTTCAAAACTTGGCAAATCTCTTTTCTGCTGAAAATATTTATCCCTGCTATCCTAGACTTGTGCATCTTTTCTATGCCAACATGGACTATGATATTGCCAGGAGTAAATTCATCACCAAAGTGTTAGACACCAAACTTGCTATAACTGTGAAATCTCTAGGAGAAGCTTTAGGAATCCCTTACACTGGTGTGTTATTGGATAATATAGAGATGGTTGATGAAAACATTTCGGAGAAAATGTATTTGCCTGGAAGATATTTCCAAACAAAACTTCCATGTAGTGATCTTCGTTATCCAGGAAGAATCCTTGCAAATATAATGTCTTACAATATAACTCAAAAATCTGGAAGCCACTCTGTGTTATCTGAGAAGCAAGCCAGGTGCATCTATGCATTGCTAGGAAATATTCGTGTTAATTGGGCCAAAGTTATCATGGACTCCATCCTTGCATCTGCTTCTTCTGACAGACCTTCATCTACCCTAGCCCACGGTCACTACCTCATCATTCTGTTTATTGGTTATAATGTGCCTTTGGATAATGAAACCGATATTCTGGATTCGGCACGCATCTTTGATGTTCATGCTCTTGGTCGAATGAATCTTCATAAAGATTTTTGATCAGAACATTCCAGAAGAGAAGCTCGCTGCTGAAGGAGGATCGTCATCCTTAAAGAAAGGTAAGACACCTATTGTTTCATATTCTGATGAAGAAGAGGAAGAAAAAGATGACGAAGGAGAAGAAGAAGACGAGGAGCCACCAGCCTACATTGTGGAACTTCAAGACATGCTGCTTAAGAAAATCTCAAACTTGAAGATCTCTCAAAAGGCAGGATTTGAAGCTCTCAACAAGAAGGTTGATGATCTCAAGGATCTGGTGGTGAGTAGCAATGAAATGACCGAGCATACCCTCAAAACAATCCTTGAGGAGATCAAGTCCTTGAAGAAGGAGAAGAATGGCGTTCATTCTTAATCTTAAAAACAATAGTTTTTAAACAATGGTTTTCAAAACTTTCCGGTCTGTAATAACTATTTTATGGTGTGGTGATTGATACTCGTATATTTTTATGCTTATGGATGAACTACTATCTGATATATTCTGCCAAACATATGTTGATCATATACTAACATTTTTTTGCAGAATTGGTCATTGAATTCCTTTCTCTCAAACTTCATAATCATTGATTACAACTTGGAAGAATTATTCGTTGATATGATATGTCATTTTTTTGATTGATGACAAGGGGGAGAAAGCTTTGGAATGCAAAAATGAATACTTTATCTTGTTAATGAATGTATTGTTTTGCTAACGGCTTTGATGCAGGGGGAGAACCGCATCAAAGCAGGGGGAGTAAGTTTATTTCTATGTCATATTTTTATGTCATCTTACTTCATTTTTCATTTGGGTGTCATCATCAAAAAAGGGGAGAGTGATGGAAATTGAATTCCACCCCAAGTGGTTTTGATGATGAGCACACCAAATGAAGCTTAGTGTACTAACTACACTACTATTAAGTGTGCAGACTGCAGACTATGCGATAAATGGAAAGCCTTATACATACTCTGAAGAAGCACAATCTACGCTCACTTAGCAAAGACAAGGACAAAACGTTGCTAGCTCGATGATGAAGCTCACACTCAAATGGAATAAGAAGCTCAAGAGAAGCTCGCATCTACATCATCATCTGATCAAGCTTCGGGAGAACGTGTCCTAGTCTACAGTGTGTGAGTTGTGTCTTTCTTAGGGTTAGGTTAAAGCCAAAAGTATAGATAACACACACACACAAATGATTTCGAAGTTAAATATTTTAAATACTTTTAAAATCATTTTCAAAACTATTGAGAGCTTTTGCTAGTCACTACTCATCTTGGTAGTTAATCTCCATGACACCCAGGAGCTAACTACCTGTCTTACTAGCCGAGTTTCAGAAGAAACTCCTCTGGGAGTCGACTACCAAGGAGTGGGAGTCGACCACCAGCTGAGAATTGTTTTCTCCTGAAACACTCTGGGAGTCGACTACCACTCCTAGGGAGTCGACTACCAGCTGTCGAATTTCAACGTTTGACCTGACTTTTGTTATCTCTCCAATTTATTGCTCCCATGATTCTCGGGGCAAAAGTCAAACGAATTTGAAATTCAAATTCTCTCATTTTAACTATAAATAGAGGATTATTTTGTGAAATCAAAAACACACAATATACTTGAATTCAAAATTATCTCTTATGCAAAAGTTCTAAACGATCTCAATTTTCAGCTCTCATTTCTTTTAGCCAAATCTGTTTTTATATTTCTGATCTCCTTTCTTTAAGTTATTATTTTCTGAGATCAACTTTTTATTTGGCTATTGTTTTTCAAATCCATGTTCTCTATTCTCTGATTTTATTTGAAAGGATTTTTTTTGGAAAACATTGATTTAGATCACAAAGACTTAATTCATATCTTTGTGTGATCTAAGATCATATTCTATTAAGCCACGAATACACATTGTTAACTATTACTATTGGCTATAGAATTTGGGTGTAAATCCAAACTCCACCAAACATTGTGGTGAGTTGGATATTGATTTTAATTTTGTGATTTGCCCTTTGTTGTAAGGGTGTTGGAAATCCTAGATAAGTCTAGGTGCTGCGGTGTTGCAGTGTTACAATCGGAAATCCTGGTCAAGGCTAGGTGTGTGGAAAAATCCTAACGAATGGAGTTAGGTGCTTGTATTTTCCAAGGCAGATAGTGGAAATCTCGTATCGGATTGGTCGGGGACTGGACGTACCCAGGGTTGTGGGGAACCAGGATAGAAATCCTTGTGTCTGCGTTTGCACTCTCTGTGATTATTTGTCTCTATTTGTTTATCTTGATTTCTTGAGTATTATATCTCTTGTAACTCGTTCATAATATATTGCAAGATCAGTTTTTGTATCTACTGTGTAAAGATTCTTTCTTATATTTCTGTGTAATCTTTTATATCTTTATTAAGTGTTCTTTTACCTGAGCTGTGCATAATATCCCTTTGGGAGTCGACTACTGCGCTTAGGGAGTCGACTACCAGAAGAGTTTTATCTCTGATTTGTTTTAAGATTACTTAAGTTGATTAAGAACCAAGCGTAGATCGTTCTACTTGGTTTCTTAGGCAACATTAGAAGGCTTTGAATTGTGCTAACCAATTAGAACGAAAAAGTTTATTTTAAAACAATACTATTCAAACCCCCGTCTAGTGTTGTTTGCCATCCACAGGATTCAACAATACTGATGACTACTTCCATGAAGGCAAAGGCCACATCTGATAAAGAAGATTTTTATAGGGAATTGCTATGCGCACATACCGTTTTACTCGTGCACACTACCACTTATTTACCAGTTTGCAATTCAAAATTTACACATATTTTATCCTCGTTGCCCCCTGCCCCTAACGACGACGAGTTTTTTTCCTAAACGAAGTACGATCGATCTGCATCTATTTCTCCAGTGGAGATGAATCTTCATCAACCTCTACTTCGTTTAGGGGTTTCAGTTGTCGGGTGGATCATCAACTTCTCTAGTTGTCAGGTGGATCGAACAGGATCGAGCATCAACCTCTTCTACATAAAACCTCTTGTTGTTGGGTCGGACTGAAATTCTTCCCCGGATGAAGGGAACAGTGGATGAAATTAAAACCCTAATTCTTCTCTCTCGCTTTTTTCCCTGGGTTTTCTAATTCTTTTTATTTAGGATTAACGGATCGATAACTGGTCGATCTTGGTCAGCGATTCTCATCGCATGCTATTGCTGACTTTTGATGGGTTTTAGTTGTAGAAGAACATGGAACAGGGGGCGGTGATGGGGAGATCGGCGGAGGCAGCAGCGTCGCCGCCCATCGACGATCGTGCATTTTACTCATCGTGCACAACCGATGGTATTTTTGTCATTTTCCAATGATTATGTGCGGTGATTAATTCTGAGTGGCAACATGTAAATAAACGGAATGTTGGTTATGCGCGCGAGTAAAGCGGTATGTGTGCGTAGCAATTCCCTTTTTATGGGAGCCACGTGGTTTCCAAAGTTGTACCTTTTCATTTATGTAAAAAGGGATTGTATTATTTGGACTGTAGACATTATTTATTTGTGGTTTCCAGCTAATCCAGACAATTAGCCTATTCGCTTTAAAATTGTTTCTGCATGAAATATCTTACAATTTCATATATTAATTCATATTCATGCAATTGTGCTTTACTAGATAAATGGCTAAAATCGCGAGCGTTGATTTTGAAATCTTGGACGCCTCTAGGAAGAACTATCTCAGCTGGCAATTGGATGTAAAATTCCATTTGTGAGCCCAAGCCCTCAATACCATAATCACAAAAGACAATAAAACGACAGATATAGATAAAGCAAAAGCAATAACCTAAATTCGTCGCCATGTAGACAATACCCTTAAGGCTGAATACCTTACGGTCGAAGATCCACTTGACCTGTGGATTGCCCTTGAGGAATGATATAAACAACAAAAAGATGTTTGTCTCCCAAGGGCTCATTATGAGTGGGAAAATCTGACATTGCATGATTTTAAATCCAAAGATGAGTACAATTCAGCAGTGTTTGGCATCACATCATGCCTGAATTTGTATGGTGAAGAAGTCTCAGATAATCGTATGCTAGAAAAGACGACGTCTTTTCACAAAAAAGATGCAATTCTTATGCAGCAGTACCGTGAACGAAAGTTCACTAAATATTCAAAGCTACTTGCATGCATCTTAATGGCTGAACAAAAAAGAGAGCTTCTTTTAGCCATTAATACCATGTGCCCTCTTGGCATGACCCCTATCCCAGAAGCTCATAATTTACATTCCAAGTAAAAAAACAAAAGAAAAGGAAAATTCCAAAAGGGGTGATCAAACAAGAAGCATGCCAGAGGGCACAATTATCAAAAATAACAAAAACACAGGAAAGAGGACGTTCACCTGGCGGAGAAACGAAACTAAAAAAATCAAGCACCCCTGTCTAAGAAGGATTGAGAAGATCAGTACCATCGATGTGGCATGACTGGACACTGGTCTAAAGTGTGCAGAACTTCGCATCACCAGCAGGATTTGTACCAAGAAATCTTAAAGAAGAAAGCTGCGACAAATCTGGTAGCCACCAATTACTCCTAAGATCCAGCACAGTTCACAGCAGCAGATTTTGAAAACGATGACTTGTTTGATAGATTGCCTTTATCTATATATCATTAGGAGAATAAATATTATTATAGAGAACATTTTTAGCATAACAAATGCATTGAAATAATAATGCATCGTTTTTTTACATTAAATAAACTACGTAGGCTTTGCATTCGCTGCTATGTTTTAATATACTTCATCTTTGACGAGATGGCTTGTTCTCATGATTGCCTAGTAGAGAGTACTTCTACACATACAATCCATCAAAATAAATACTATTTTAATAGCATAATGCCATATGATAGCCTGATGAACACCATATCAGGGCCATCCAATATAGTTGAAGAATCAGGTAATGCAACTTTGTTGCTCCCAAATAACACACGAATAAAAATAAAGGATGCACTACTCACTCCGAATTCAAAAATAATTTTATTGAGTTTCAAGGACATCCGCAATAATGGATTCCACTTAGAAACTGACAGTAAACATAATAAAGAATATTTGTATGTAACGTCTTAAGAAAATGGATACAAATCCATACTTGAGCAATTTGTGGGGCTCTCATCGAGTCTCTGTCATACAACAATTCGGAGAGAGGAAGCAAATTTAACGGAGCACCTGAAGTGCCCAAGATCATCAAAGTTTTTACTTTGGCATGATAGACTTGGCCACCCTGGATCGGATATGATGCCCCGCATCATATCCCAATCCTACTGATATAATCTGTAGAACATGAAGATCCTTCTAAAAGTGTAAGTTTCTTTGTCTCCCTTGTTATAAGGGAAAATTTATGACAATATCATCTCCACTAAAAGTGAATAATGAATCTCCAAGCTACCTCGAAAGAATACAAGGAGATATATGTGGACAAATCCACCCCTATCTTGCCTTTTCGGTACTTTATGGTACTAATAGATGCATCCTCTAAATGGTCGTATGTGTGTCTAATATCCACCCGCAATTTAGCTTTTCCAAAGCTATTGGCACAAATCATAAAATTACTGACACATTTTCTAAACAACCAAATTAAGAAAATTCGTCTGGATAATGCTGGGAAATTTATCTCCTAGTTATTTCAAGATTACTGCCTAACAACTGGGATAGAAGTTGAACATCATGTACCTCATGTTCATACCTAAAATGAGTTAGCCAATTCACTTATAAAAGACTCCAATGGATTGCATGTCCACTGTTAATGAACCTCCAATTGCTGGTGACTGCATGGGGACATGCAATCTTACATGCTCCTTCATTAATTAGACTCAGACCTTCTGGAAATCAGAGTTACTCTTCGATGCAACTTGCATAAGGAACGCCACCTAATATATCTCATTTGAGAATTTTTGGTTGCGTAGTTTACATCCCTGTTACACCACCACAGAGGACAAAAATGGGTCATCAACATCGTCTTGGAATCTATATAGGGTTTGCTTCACCCTCAATTATTAGATACATAGAACCCCAAATGGGTGGACGCTTTCAAGGCATATCTTAAAGACTGTGAATTTGATGCGATAACATTTTCCAAAATAGACTTAGATTCAGTAAGCCTGATGCTTCACAGACTATCTGATGGGACAAAATGACATTCTCCCATTATGATCTGAGAACTATGAAATTTTAAGATGAGATCCTGAAAACCCTCCACATTAGAACAATATTCATCAGTTATCAGATACATTTACTAACAATAAGAAAATTGTCAAATCACACATCCCTGCTGCTAACACTTTAGGTAGGATTGACATCCTTGAGAATGGATGCAATCCACCAATAGCAAAAGAGGCAGACCACCATGCTCTAAGGATAAAAATCTCAGAAAGAGGAAAACTCATGGAGGCCCTGAGACAATACAAACACAGGAAAATGAGCTCATGTCTTAACCCTCACCCCTCCCGGAACCCCCAGAAGAGGAGAACCTGGGAGACACTGAAATATCATTAAAATTTGTACGTACTGGGAAGGTATTGGACAGAAAAAGCACAATTGTCGACGATAACTTCACGTTCTATATTTCCATTCACGTCACTGAAAGCGATGATGATATTGATCTACACTTCGTTGCCGAATGCAAACCTAGAGATGATTGGCCAAAGTGGAATGAGGCAATAGAAGCAGGGCGGGACTCACTTAAGAAATACGAAGTATTTGGACCAGTAGTCCAAACACAAAAAGGTGTCAAACCTGTGGGATATAAATGGGTACTTGTCAGAAAGAGAAATTCAAAGAATGAGATTATACGCTACAAAGGACGGCTTATAGCTCAGGGATTTTCCAAAGACCAGATATTGACTATGAAGAAACATAATCCCTGGTGATGGATGCGATCACTTTTCGATTTCTAATTAGCTTAACAGCAAAGGAAGGATTAGATATGTAGCTAATGGATGTTGTGACTGCTTATCTATATGGAAATATTGATAAAAAGATTTATATGAAACTTCCTGATGGCTTTCAATTGCCTAAAACTTTCAAAGATAGACCAAGGTACGTCTATTCTATTAAGCTACACAGATCATTATATGGTCTTAAATAATCAGAAAGAATGTGGTATAACAAACTTAGAGAATTCATTGTACAACAGGAATTCCACAACAATGAAGTTTGCCATTGCATCTTTATAAAAGCAAACAGAACAAAATTTGTTATCATTACAGTCTACATAGACGACTTAAATCTCATTGCATCTCCTGAAGAGATAACTACGATATACGAAAGCGTGACAAAAGAATTCGAAATGAAAGACCTAGGTAAAACAAAATTTTTGGCTTGGAAATTAAACATCTAAAAGATGGCATCCTGTTACATCAAACCACATATACCAAGAAATTGTTACAAAAATTTCATATGGACCAATGTCACCCACTGAGTACACCTATGGTAGTACGTTCACTGGATGTACATAAAGATCCTTTCCATCTGCTGGAAGAGGGGGATGATATTCTAGGTCCTGAAGTCACATATCTAAGTGCAATTGGAGCACTTCTCTATCTGGCTAACCGCACGCGTCCCAATATAGCATTTACAGTAAATCTACCATCCAAATATAGTGCTGCACCTACAAATTGCCACTGGACCGGAGTTAAGCACCTTTTGCACTACCTCTAAGGGTCGATAGATTTGGGCTTACATTATAAGAAATGATCATCATCCACGCTTATTGGCTATCCAGATGCAGGTTATAGGCCCGACCCTCATAAGGAGACGTCACAAACTATGTATGTGGTTACCTACATCGGAACAACCATCTCCAGTAGATCTGTAAAGTAAAATACGATGACAACTGTTAGGAGATTTGTATGCCCTCGAGACAATTTATCTCTGTGTATATGTACAAACATTTTCTTCGAAATAACAGTAAGCTCTTTGGTAAGAATTTACTTAAGTTAATAATAATGTAGTCTTCATTAGAACTTACGTAAAGTCCTGAGACTTAATGCGAGGTTAAACAAGTATCGAAATGAAGATCTCGATCATGGAGAATTTCTTGACAGTTTGTCGCATAAGTCTAAAATCGTTCGTGGTCATAGATGTTTCGAGAAAAGGATGACGACACATCGGATTGACCATTGTGTCTTTGTCTTCATCATGGAGTGGTGACGATGATCTCATGGTCATTCGACTTGGCGAAGTCGGAGACGAGACACAAGTGCTCATTAGAGAATAATTTCATTGAACGACCCAACGAGAGTTGTCATATGGTTAACATTAACTAATCTGTCAATGATAACTCTCTGTGATGATAGGCAAGTTGGTCGTTAGACTTGATGTCATTGTACTAACTTGTACGTGAACGATGTCACTTAGATCTCTGACCTAGCTTCGAGGCATGGACTATTGAAAGGTCCTTGGTTGGGTGACACTTGAAGCGTGCGAGGAGAGTAATGACCAAGAAAGAATTCGCATCTCTCGTTTATAGGGAGTTAGTATCGCATGTGTTAGTTCGGTCTTTACTAAAAAATCTAGCCAGATTATGTTGGAAGAAGTCCAACATTATTGGACTAAAGACCGATGGAGACTAACTGGTTTCGAGCTATTGGTGTTGACAATTGACCATACCATATGCTTAACTAAGTGACATAGTTATGACAGAGGGACTAAAACTGCGGCATTCATCATTGACACAGTCAGGGTGGTCCCGACAATACTCATGTCGATGAGTTAACCACATAATGATGATACTGAAACAGTAATGACACCTGTTGCTCGTGGTCACTACCATCTAGGGTTTCGAGCCCATCCTGTAGTAGGGTCAGGCTGTAGGGTCTCACACAGAATGGGACCTTCGTCAAGTAATAGGAAGTTTAAGGGATATAATACATACGATGTACGAGAATTTATTACACAAATAGTTTGCGATATAAGATTTAGAATAATAATGTGGGATAATAGCATATGATGCATATGAATTAAATATGTCGCAAAAGGTTTGTAAACATATTTTAGATTGCATATGATGTGGTACACACAAACACATAGAAAGGATCCATCGACAAAACAGGGTCCGGGAATGTCCCGGACCAGCTGCACAATCTTAGGTCTGGTGCAACCCGTTAGGGAATGGAGGGCCCCTTAGCTACGGTTTACCCACGTCAAAAAATGGCTGGAAATTTCTAAGTTTAATTTTTGGAAGGGTGTCAACTTTAACGACGCATTTAAGGAACGACCTCAGAATTGCACACCGTTTGTTTCTTTGAGTTCACTATGTAAAGCCCTTCGAAACGACATATTGTATGCCTTTAGGGGATCAATGGTGAGGAAGAAACAATTGCTTAAAAAATAATGAACCTGGACTCAAATTTGTCCAGATTCAGCTTTCATGGCGTTTTCGGCCATTTTTGAACGTACGTTTGAGGGGGGGTCAAACGAAGTCGGAATTGAGCGCCGTTTGTTTCTATGCGTTCACCGTTCCATGCTCTTCGATTTAATATATGATATCGCTTACGAAGCTCAACGTTGAGGGAGGAAAAATTCGTTAAAGTTTGGTCTTCGTGGAAGGCAAACTAATAATTGATTTTTTCATCAAAACTATTAGTCCCACATCGGAAATTGAGAGATGAGGAGGGGTGAGCTCCCTATATAAATAGGGGCTAGCTCCCCTCCTTGAAACTCGCACTAAGATTCAGATCCGTGTAGCTCCATTAAACGTGAGCAAGCCTGGATCCAAACTTACATAATATTCCATATTTCTCCCTCATTCTTCCTTGCTTCTGCTCGGGCTCTAGTAAAGCTACAAAGGAGTTTGGATTTGGATCAGAAGTCTTGACGGAGGATCCACTCAAGGTGAAACTTCCTGGAGCACGTGGTTGGCTCAGTGACAATGGGCTTGCTCGCCTCGGGGCACGGTTTGGTTAGGGAGAAGCGGCTCAGCCCCAACGCAGGACACTGGTTTGTGAGATTCTGCACCTTGCTAACGTGCGATGCAAAGGTTAGTAGTTTAATATTCATGCGTTTTAATTGTAATTAAATATTATAGATCTATCCTTAGGTGTTGGTCAGATCCACTCCATGATAGTAAAGATTCTGGATAGGGTTTAATTCCTTAGGGCGTTACTTAAAATGGTTTTAAGTAGTTATATTTCCGTTGCTTTTATGCTTACGTTGTCCGCCCGACTTAGGCCGGATGTCGATTTTGAGCTCTGAGGATTGTAGAAAACCCTAAAGTGGTATCAGATCTAGTCTACCTTGATTTATAATTTTCTGCAATTGTTAAATGCATGTTCTCCATGAGATGGAGGTTAGCTGTTAAAAAAATTTCTTTTATGAAATTTGAAGTTTATGTTTTAGAAACATGTAAATAATTTGATTATTTGGATTTTAATAATTATGTGATGATTATTTAAATATTTTTATAACTTAAACTTTATGAGATAATTTTAAGTTGCATATTATCATGCTAAAATTTTATGAGATAAAATTTTAGTGGATAATTTTAATGGTTATATCATTTCTTGCTCATTATGTGATAATACAAGAAAAACCTTTTGATTAACCATTAAAAGCTTTCTAAAAACTTATGAGATAATTTTTAGATGAATGTGCTATGATTTAAAATTGTTACAACCATTAAATTCCTAATACTTGATTAGGGTAGCCCTCTCTAACAATTATTATTATGTAACTTAATAATAATTTTGAAATGGCTATGATTTAATTTGTTGCAACTTGAATGTTTAAATACCTAATACTTGATTAGGATATCACCTTGAATAAAAATTCCTTATAGTTGATAAGGACCTTAATAAAAGTTATTAATCAATCCTAATAATTTTGAATTTTAAAATTCAACTAGTTGATAGGATTAACTAGTTTAATGAAGTCATATTAAATCGATGTTACACATTTAAATAATTAGTATCCTTAAAGGATCATGAACTGGTGTCTAGAAAGTTTGTAACTAGAGTTGTGGATCACCTCAGCTTGATTGATGAGGGTAAGTGATCCTGGCCTAGCCAAGCCTGCCTGGCCGTGTTCTGCTGGACCAAAAGGATGCGAGTTAGTTTTATGTGACTCCATCGATTACATCTAGTCAAATACGTTTAAAATATTCTTCAAGATTAGCCCTAGCCCTCCTTGCTTTTGAAGATTGGAAACCGGGGATTCCTGTTATGGTTGTTGAGCACACTCAAGCTATATCATGGCTAGCTTTTAGGAACCAATTACATTAAACATGAGATGTAGTTCAGCTTGACCCAAATCGTCGCGTCGTGAACATACCCGAGTGCCGGTGTAAGTTAGGACTGGACAAGAAAGCAAGGATCCGACTAGACTACACATTATAATTGGATGAGCACATTCATGATCACAAATGGCTAGGAATAAAAATCTGTAGGGAGTCATATATGATATGATTGGTGAAGAGTCATTTACCAATCACAGAGTCAAGAAATTTGTTGATCACACTCAAGGTTATGAGATTCAAGGTGGTTGGATCCCTCTCCCATTAAATTTAACTAATGAATTTGTTCATTATTATGACTTATAGTGATTGCAAAAATAGTGGGAGAATATAATTAGATAAAAACCATTCTACATATATTAAATTGAGCATATGCTAAACTAGGATCGTTGTTTGTTTTTTCGCATGGAATCCAAATCATAATATCCTAAGAGAATATGCTAAATTGGTCAAGAAGATTGATTAATGAATATCAACTAAAATCAAATCTGATAGACTAAACTATGTTCTCACTGACATTAAAGTGTCATTCTTTACAATGGATTAAGGACAATGATTTCCTTGAAGCCCCAGACCCAACACAATAAGAGCACGCTACTTAGCACTCACATCTATAAGCTATTTGTTTCAGAGGCAACTTGAACATACTGATGTTTAAAGCATATTTATTCGTACAACTTGTTGAGCACACTCAATGTTGAATGGAAAATAGTTTCAATTCGCAAGGTTCAAAACTTCGTGCAAACTGTTTGGCTCGAAGATGAGTGCATGAGCGGTGCAAGACCATGTATCCAAATTAGATCTTGAGTCCAGCAACTTGTAGAGAACACTCAAGTTTGTAAAGCACAAGTGTTTGGATGCAGGAGATGCTTGCACAACTAATATTTGTGTTGGGACGTGTAATGTCTAAGTGCGATTTAGAAAAGAAGAAGGCATTCAGGAAAGTCGATTGAGAAAGAAAGTTTTGTCTATCATAAGAAAAGGCAAAAGTAGGATGAACTGAAAATGCGAAATATTTGATGCCACAATTTCATAATAATTGTTATAAAAAAGGAAAAGATTGTCCTACATATTGGAAAATGAGCAAGTGTGTGTTGTTTCTTGGACCATAGGGGATGTCAAACACAGTTTGGCGAATGTTGTTACCTTGCTTCTGAAGCAATGTTTCGGTGTGAGTATTTTGTATAACGATATTGTATTAGGTGTTAATACATGAATGCGCAAGTTACAGAAAATTTATTTATGGAAATATAGACAAGGCCGTACTGAAAAGATCAGACTTGACAAGTCACATAAATATGGGTCTCTTGACCTCTCGTATAATGAGTCGAACGACACTTGTGAGTATTGTCTCAAAGGTATGATGGCCAAAACTCCTTCTGTAAGACAGTTGAAGAATGAGTTTGGGAACTCGTGGTCACATACATATGGATGTATCCCGAACTAAGTCTAAATTTTCCAAGATATGGTTTTCTTATTTTATTGTGACACGTGTTCTTGATGAAACACAAGTCTGATGAAATAGGAAAAAACTATGGCAGAAGTATTTGAACTACTTTGATCAGATCAAAGAGGCAAATACTTAGCTATGTAATTCTTGCGTAATTAAAAGAAAATGGGTTTTTTTTTCTCTCAGGTCAAGTCTCCTAACACACTGGTGTATTAGAGATCATGAATCACACTTTGTTAGACATGGTGCGATACATAGCAAGTGACTCTGAATTACAATCCTACTTCTGGGTTAAGCCCCAGATAATAATGCCTAAGTTCTTGATAAGGCCCTGACAAGGGTCGTGTCATTGACTCCATATATGATATGGAACAGTTAGAAACCCAACCCAGGTGTGTGGTTTTTCCTGCGTAAGTCAAGTGGTTTTATCCAGACTAACTGGAAGACACATCTGTCAGAACCAGTAAATAAGATATTTCTCAAATCAATCGTTAGGAAGTCAGAGGATTACTCGAGCCACGTGAGAGAAAGGAGTCGAGTAAAACATCATAGTTGATGATGGCCTAGTAAACTTCCAGAATGTCATTCGGAGTAGGGACTCTGAGAAATGTCTTGATGCAATCCGAAAAAGGTCCTTGCACGTAAATAAGGTATGGACCTTAGAAGATGTGCCCAATGGAAGTGTTCACATTGGATGCAAGTGAATCTTCAAGAAAGAAGATTAGTGCAGACAGAAAATAAAGAAGTACATGTTATGCTGGTTGAGAAACATTATCATCAGAACTCCTATAAACGAATTGTGATGAAACCTTCTTGCTAACGACTGTGTATAGATCTATTTGTATCAGACTCACTGTCGATGCTCATGATGACTATGAAATTTAGAACGTGCATGTAAAGTCTGTTTTCTAAATGTGATTTAGGAGATTATATTTACATGAATTAACTAGATGGTTTTCAAGGTCAGTGGGAGCAAAAGGCATGCGAGGCATCAAGGAGCCAGAACATATGTTTTGACAACGTGGTCGAAGAGTTGACACTTTATCAGAAATGATTATGAACCGTGCAGATGACCAGTGACTATTTTGGATCATTCTCGTAAGGTACGTAAAGAATATTGTTTTAAGTCTCAAGTGAGGACGATGAGCTGGATGAAATCCAGGCAAAACAAATGTTATGGATTCTAAAAGACCAATGAAATAATTTGGATGAGATTCAAATGCGCGGTCTAGCATGAACATAGAAACTCCTTAAGTCTATACTAAAGATGGTTTTAGTAGATTCACTCACGAAGGTTCTACTACATGAACTCTAGAGAGACTACTTATAAATAAATACGGTATGAGATATCAGGATAAATGGGTCTGAGTGCAAGTGGGAGATGTTAGGAGATGTGTATACATTCGAAGCAATTTATCTCTTTGTATATGCACAAACATCTTGTTTGAAATAACAGTAAGCTGTTCGGTAAGAATTTACGTAAGTAAATTATAATGTAGTCTTTATTAGAACTTAGGTAAAGTCATGACACTTAATGCGAGGTCAAACAAGTATCGAGATGAAGATATTGGTCATGGAGAATTGGTTGACCGTTTGTAGCATAAGTCCAAAATCGTTCGTGATCGTAGATGTTTCGCGAAAAGGATATCGACACATCAGATAGACCATTATGTCTTTGTCTTCACCATGGAGTGGTGACGATGATCTCATAGTCGTTCAACTTGGCAAAGTCAGAGACGAGACACATGTGCTCATTAGAGAATGAGTTCACTGAATGACCCAACGAGAGTTATCATATGGTTAACATTAACTAATCTGTCAATGATAACTCTCATGATGATAAGCAAGTTGGTCCTTAGACTTGAGATCATTGTACGAACCTGAACGTGAACGGTGTCACTTAGATCTCTGACTTAGCATTGAGGCAGGGCCTGTTGAAAGGTCTTTGGTTGGGTGACACTTGAAGCGTGCAAGGAGAGTAATGACCAAGAAATAATTCGCCTCTCTTGTTTATAGGGAGTTAGTGTCGCATGTGCTAGTTCGGTCTTTAGTAAAAACTCCGGTCAGAGTATGTTGAAAGAAGTCCAACATTATTGGACTAAAGAACGATGTAGACTAACATGTTTCGAGCTATAAGGGTTGACAGTTGACCGTACCCTAAGCTTGACCAAGCGACATAGTTATGACGGAGGGACTAAAACTGCGGCATTCATCATGGACACAATCAGGGTGGTCCCGACAATACTCATGTCAATGAGTTAACCACATAATGATGATACTAAAACAGGTACGACACCTGCTGCTTATAGTTACTACTGTCTGGGGTTTCGAGCCCCTCCTGTAGTATGGTCAGGCTGTAGGGTCTCACACAGAGTGGGACCTTCGTCAAGTAATATGAAGTTTAAGGGATATAATACATACGATGTACGAGAATTTATTACGTCGCAAATAGTTTGCGATATAAGATTTAGAATAATAATGTGGGATAATAGCATATGATGCATATTAATTAAATATGTCGCAAAAGGTTTGTAAACATATTTTAGATCGCATATGATGTGGTACTCACAAACGCATAGAAATGATCCATTCAATAAAACGGGGTCCGGAAATGTCCTGGACCAGCTGCACAAGCTCAGGTCTGGTGCAACCCGTTTAGGAATGGGGGCCCCTTAGCTAGGGTTTACCCAAGTCAAAAAACGGCTGGAAATTTCCAGGTTCGATTTTTGGAAGGGGGTCAACTTTGATGACGCATTTGAGGGGTCAAACAACCTTGGAATTGCACACCGTTTGTTTCTTTGGGTTCACCATGTAAAGCCCTTCGAAACGACATATTGTTTGCCTTCAGGGGATCACATGTGAGGGAGAAACAATTGATCAAAGAAATAATAAATCTGGACTCAAATATGTCCAGATTAAGTTTGCTTGGGGTTTTGGGCCATATTTGGACGTATGTTTAAGGGGTTAAACGAAGTCGGAATTAAGCATCATTTGTTTCTATGCGTTCACCATTTAGTGCTCTTCGATTTGATGTATCATATCGCTTGCGAAGCTCAACGATGAGTGAGAAATAATTCGTTAAAGTTTGGCCTACATGGAAGGTAAACTAATAATTGATTTTTTCCTCTAAACTATTAGTCACACATCGGAAATTGAGAGATGAGGAGGGGTGAGCTCTATATATAAATAGGGGCTAGCTCCCGCCCTTGAAACTTGCACCAATATTCAGATCCCCGTAGCTCCATTAAACGTGAGCAAGCCCAGATCCAAGCTTAAATAATATTCCCTATTTCTCCCTCATTCTTTCTTGTTCCTGTTCGGGCTCTAGCAAAGCTACGAAGGAGTTCATATTCGAATCTGAAGTATTGACGGTGGATTCACTCAATGTGAAATTTTCTGAAGCGCGTGGTTGACTCGGCGACAAGGGGATTGCTCGCCTTGGGACGCGGTTTGGTTAGAGAGAAGTGGCTCAGCCCCAACGCGGGGCACTGGTTCGTGGGATTCTACGCCTTGCTAACGTGTGAGGCATAGGTTAGTAGTTTATATTCATGTGTTTTAATTGCAGTTAAAAATTATGGATCTATCCTTAGGGGTTGGTCAGACCCACCACATGATAGTAGAGATTCTGGATAGTGTTTAATTCCTTAGGGCGTTACATAAAATGGTTTTAAGTAGTTATATTTCCGCTGCTTTTATGCTTACGTCCCGACTTAGGCCGGACGTCGATTTTGAGCCCTGAGGATCGTAGAAAACCCTACAGTGGTATCATATCCAGTCTACCTTGAGTTATAATTTTCTGCAATTGTTAAATGCATGTTCTCTATGAGATGGAGGTTTTACACTAGCTATTAAAAGAATTTTTAATGAAATTTGATGTTTATGTTTTAGAAACATGTAAATAATTTGATTATTTGGATTTTAATAATTATGTGATGATTATTTAAATATTGTTGTAAAAATTTATGAGATAATTTTTAAGTTTCCTGTTATCATGCTAAAATTTTATGAGATAAACTTTTAGTGGATAATTTTAATGGTTATTTCATTTCTTGCTCATTATGTGATAAAACAAGAAAAACCTTTTGATTAGCCATTAAAAGCTTTCTAAAAACTTATGAGATAAATTTTAGATGAATGTGCTACGATTTAAAATTGTTGCAACCATTAAATTCCTAATACTTGATTAGGGTAGCCCTCTTTAACAATTATTATTATGTAATTTAATAATAACTTTGAAAAGGCTATGATTTAATTTATTGCAACTTGAATTTTTAAATACCTAATACATGATTAGGATAACAACCTGAATAAAAATTCCTTATAGTTTATAATGACCTTACTAAAAGTTAAGACCAACTCGCTTCATAGTCTCGGACTATGCACAAGCAGTTGCTCCTTGAGTGAAAATCCATGCACCTTCAAAAATCTGGTCCGAAAACACTTGGCTCTGATACCAGATTGTTCATCACTAACTACAAGTTTTATTACATTGTAGAACTAATATTACAGAAAACACTTACACCACTCCTCTTTCTCACACTTACACACCACACTTAATTACATACACTTCTCCACACGCACACGCACACGCACACGCACGCGCGCGCGCGCGCGCACACACACACACACACACACACACACACTCTCTCTCTCTCTCTCTCTCCCTCCCTCCCTCCCTCCCCCTCCCCCTCCCTCTCTCCCCCTCCCTCCCTCCCAACCGTTGCACTTCTCAACACACACTTCTCACCCCACACTCTTAGCTACATTCTCCACTCACTTCTAGAAGGCAACCATGCATATATGTATTTATAGGCCTAATTAGAAGTTTTTTATATTCTAGATATTTATAGGCATCACTAGAAGTTTCTAGAATTTAAATATTTTGTGTTAAGGCTAAGTAGCGGGCCTTCTAGATATTTCTTTTGAGCTCAAATATTGGGCTAATTTAACACTTAATCCCTCCTTTTTATACCCTACATTTTCATTTTAAAACTATACACAGTTCAGTCTTGCTATTCCTAATAATAAATATAGGTCCTTTTTCTGTGTCATTTTATTTTTCTTTAAATGGGGCAAAAAATCTATTCTTGACAAGTTAAATGTAGATTATGTTGAAGTTTATGCTTCAAACTCTGCTCTGAATTTTCTGCTGTCATTATGCACCTGATTCTGGCCGCTCTAAGATATGAATCAAAAAACAAACATATCAGGTGCCTGACTCTCTATGACTAGGCCCCTGACTCGGTATTAGATGCATGACTGGATGCCTTCAGACGACTGGATGACATATGATGTAATTTTCCACAACTCTGGGAAATTCTATAATTGACTGGTGAAGAGAGGATATTTTACATGTTTTTAGTGGAGTTTTCCCATGCAATATATCATATGAACCCCCACTTTATATTCCACTTCATTCCATTTTCGTTCATTTTCACTCTTTGGGTGTTCATATGCATTTCAGGTTGAATTCCTACTAAAAAGAGTTAATTAAAGTCAAAGAAGTGAAAGGAAGAAAAGAGATCAAAACAATGAGGAATGAAGATGAATGAGCTTCATGTGACCGCGTATGGTGACACACGCGGCCACGTCGCCTAAAACCAAGCCATCTGTATGTGGAGTTAAGGAGCTATCAACATGGTTACGTGGCCTCACCAAACGACCATGTCAGAGGAAGCCAAGGGAAGCCCAAAGCAAGCAGATATGAGCGATCGACGCAACCACGTGGACCTATTGACGTAACCGCGTCGAGGGTACCATCTATCTGGAAATCTCGAACCAATATTGACGCAACTGTGTCGATCCCAAAGTGACCACGTAGAGGAGTTCAACCCAAGCCAAAGAGAAGAGGAGCCACGCTGTCGCGTGTAAATTCCACTCCATGCGACCGCGTGTAGAAGATGCCACAGAAAGTGCACAACCTTGCAAAAGATTGAATATCTGCTCATAACCTTGAGGTTGTATTCACTTCATTTTATTTTTTTTATCGAAGATCACCTCGTTACGATTCCCACATGTATTTATTTGTATTTTTTCAAGATCGGAGCGATTTTATATATTTTCTGGAAGACGAGGCTGCGCTGCAGAATTGCAGCAACGCGACCACATGAAATTTGACGCAACCGCATCGCGGGAGAAGCTGAAACTGCTTAAAATTGTATTTTGGAGTGCAGAATTGACGCGATCGCATGGAGTAACCCACACGGCCACGTTGGATCGGGTTTTGCCCGACCCATTAGGGTTTTTGACTTGTATAAAAGGTTTTGGATGTTGTTTTTAGGGGGGTCAACCCCTAGCTTCGTTTTCTTCCTCTTTTTCATATATTTTCTTTGTTTCAGGAGTATGGATATGTTAAATTAGGTTTTTGGTCAGATTTCCTCCGCGGATGCACGTTTGTATTGAATATTTTATATTACAACAATTGGAGATAAGTGTTTCTTCTCTTTATGTTGTGTTTTGTAATTGTTCTATGTTCTTCTCATTGATCCTTTGTTATTCTCTGTCTTGTGAGTAGATTTTTATCTGGGGCAATGTTGGATCTCTCTTGTAGATTGTGTATGGGTTGATCTTATTGTTGGCTATTGAATGAATAATTAGGGTTATGCTAAGAAGCTTATTATTCACATATATTGATTTCTTAGATTGATCGCTAACGAGAGTTAGGGTTATTTAGGGGTTTAATCCCTATGTGCGATCCATACTAATTACGTCGCCAACGAAAGTTGGGACATGATGAGAGCCCTCCTAGAATTGACTGAGTTTCTGACCATGAGAGTGGCTGAACAATGGTTTGGGAATATTGTCAACTTAATGCACTCGTCATATGGCTACGCGTTATGGAAGTAGGTTTAGTCACATAAGGGTTAGTTGTGTCATGGCATCACGAGAGTGGGGGGCATGAGATAACATGAGTGAAGATCCTATCATGGCATCATAGAAGTGGGGGTAGGTGATTTCCTATAGGTTAGACAACCTCACCCTAGGATGATTCAATAGCCATGCAACAAGTTCATTCCCGTACTCAAGCCACATTAAAGTGATACTTAGCCCTAGAGCCTTTTCATTCTATTGCATTCTCCATATTTTGCATATCTAATCCACGTAGCTAACCACAAACTAGGATTATCTAGTACTCAATTACCCAACCTCCCTACGAATGACCCGTCAGCGCTACGACGATAGCAATGCTCTTGCGGTTATACATATTAAAGATCAATCAACTGGCTCAGACATTTGACTGCACTAGGTCAGACACTTGATGGTGCAAGGTGCAGTTGGTGCGGAATTTGACCCGGGTCATTGATTGATAGTTAATCAAACCGAACAGCCACCACTCCACATGACTCCAGAGGCTATTAAAACCCTTTCTAGGGTTTGTTTTAAGAGAAGAGAAGAGAAAAGAAGCGTGTAAGCAAGCCGTCATCAAAGTTCTTCTTTATCATGGGTTCTTGGAGATTGGTGCATGAATTGTTGAGTAAATTTCATTGTAATCTTCCTTTTTGGATCTTTCGTTTCAGGTTGAGAGATCCTTTGTGAGAGCTTGGTGTTTTCTTCTCGTGTGAAGAGTTTGAACTCTGAGTTGGGAGTTGTTTGGTACTCTCGTGTGCTGGAGAGGATTGAAGGAGTCGGTTGCTTTGATTATATTAGTAGAAACCGTCATCAGGAAGCTAGACATTGGCATCGTTAGCAGTCCAAACTAGGGTAAACTCTGTTTCATTCTGTGTTTGATGTGTTGATTAGTTGCTTGTATCTTTGTTTTGATTGGTTGGATTTCTACTACTATTATTTCTCTCTGTAAGATCACGATGTTACGATTAATTGGGTAGCTTTCTGTCATTTCTGTTATGCCCAACAAGTAGTATCGGAATGTTTAGGTTGTTGGAGAGAACATAATGGCAGATACATATTCATCAGCTGAGTACACTATTAAAAAGTTCACAGAAAAAGAATAGCTTCAGTCTCTGGTGTATGAGTTTGAAGGCTATGCTCAAGCATGATGGACCATACAAGATAGTTTTTGACAAGAAATCTATTTCAGATACTATCACAGATTATGCGAGATCAAAATTAGAGATGAAAGCCCAACAGTGCTATTCAGATGGCTTTATCGGACAAAGTCTTTTGCAAGGTTGTGAAAGAGGAAACTGCAGAGTCGTTATGGAAGAGACTCGAATCTCTTTATTTGATGAAATCGTTCACAAGAAAGCTGTACCTAGTACAAAAATTGTCCATGCTTAGGATGAAAGAGGGGACATAACTACATGATCACCTTGATGAGCTAAATCAGTTGTCGTTAGATCTGCAAGCTATGGAAGAGAATGTAAGTGATGAGTACCAAACAATTGCATTGTTATGCGCCTTAATTGAGGAGTATTCACACTTCGTTGAGACCATGACACCAAGGCAAAGACAAAATCTCTGTAGAAGAGGTTGAGGTAGCTTTACACATGCTTGAGCTCAGGAAGAAGGTGTCGAGAGGTGACACAAGTGTTGGTGATCAGGATGTAGCTCTCTTTGGGGGTCGCCAGGGTGGTCGATCCAAACCAGTATCCAAGACAGTGAGGCCCAAGTGGAAGGGTCAAGGTGGTGACGATCAATTTTCTTATTACTGCAAGAAACCAGGACATTGGAAGATCAAGTGCCCACAGTTGGAGGCTAAATGTAAAAATGTTGCTCAGCCTATAACAATGTTTGGTGGTGCATACACAGCTATTGATGATGGTGAGATGTTAGCTGTGTCTTCTTTGGAAGACAAGCATGCTTCATGGATTCTTTATTCAGGGTGTGATTTCTATATGACTCCATTGCAGAGTCAATTTGTGACATATACCCCTAGAGATGGTCCAGATGTATACATGTGGAATAGAGCTATGTCTAGAGTAGCAGTGGTCGGCACAACACGGTTCAAGATACAAGATGGAGCCATTAGGACACTCACATGTGTTAGGCTTGTACCCGACTTACATCGAAATTTTATATCGCTCGGAGCCTTGACTGGTGTGGGGTGTTGCATGGTGCTCAGGGGAGAGTGACTACAGGTTTCTAGGAGAGGTTGTTTTTGTAGGATCTAAAACTATGTGGAAAAATGTTAAAGGGGGTGAATAATGTTTTATGATAAATAAAAATAAAATTACGCCTAATTAAAAATCCAAGAAACCAATAGTGCGGAAATGAAATAAATGAGAAAATAACACAGAAATTCAATCGCAACTGGTTCGGATTCCTCTGAGTCAAATTTTGACTCCCTGGAACCTACTCTAGCAACTCACTAGTAAATCACACTAGTGCTTAGTATCCACTAATAACCCTCTTACCAAATCCAGTAAGAGTAAATCTAATAAAACTATTACCCAATTCCCACAACCCGGGAATGGCTACTCTCACAAACTGAGAGTCTCTTCTTACAAGAGAAAGAAAGTGAAAGTGAAATATTCAATATGAAATAACACAAACATATGCCTTGAATATAATCTTACTTAGAAGTGAGGTAAGGGAGTGTGTGTAGTGCTCTAAAATGTGAGATGGAGCACTTACTACTCGTCCAAAGAAAGAAGCAATGAATGCTTGAAGATGCGAGCTTGAAGCTTATGGACAAGTGAGTGAATGAGAGCTTGAATGCTTGAGGGAGCTTTGATGTACTTGAATGAGAGCTATTAATGTTTCCAAGAGTTCTAAATTGAATGCAAACGTTCCCTATTTATAACACACTAAAAATCACACCAAATCCTCTAAGAGATCATCGATAATTAATGTTGGAATGGCTTGTAACGGGTAGAAATATGAGTCAACAGATGTCTAGAGAAGGCTCATCATGCATCTGGTGCACTATGCTGACAAAACTATAAATGCAGTCTAATGGATACTCGACCGGACGTCTGCTGAAAGATTGCCAGACATCTGGTTAATTATTCAGGCATCTGGCACTAAAGCTACAGACGATGTAACAGTCGAGATCAAGGAATTGAAGTTACTGGAATTTCTAAACGAAATGGACAGATGTCTGTAGGTCATCACCTAAATGTCTGTTACACTGTTTAGATGCCTGGGTGACATCTAGAGGCGTATGCCTTGGTCAGGATTTCTAGGGCTGTTCAACGTATGCACACCAGACGTCTGGTGGTCATGCACCTGGTTTAGGGCTGAAAGCTCAATATTGAGCTGAAATCTAGCCTGTAAGGATTGACACATGAATGGTCTAAGGTGTTGTGTGTGACATTTAAGTGCTTCTAGCAAGAATATTCAAGTCTTAACATTCTAATTCAATAAAGAAGTAAATAAATGAAAATATTACATATTAATCACCTTCACTTCTTATTGAATTCCTTGAAATCTTTGAGTACATCTCTTGATTTCCTCACATCATTGGTTCAATTCATCGTCGCTTTTGATATATCTTTAATGTACTTCACGATGCTTTAATCAACTACAAAACAGGGAGCTAATCACAATTAATTATATTTTATCATCATTAAAACCAAATCAGGGGATCCAATACTCAACAGTTTTGTGATGGGGCAGGGAAGGTAGGCAACCTTTATAAGCTTCAGGGTCAGATGGTGATGAGTCGAAGGTCTAGCACACTAGAGAGCTCTAGTAGAAGAGCAGTTGAGACTGATATTGATGTCTTGACAGTAAAGCAGGGTAGGTTGCATGATGGGATAGCTACGATGCACATCTAAAGATCGTCAGGTGACAGAGTTTAGGAGACATCTCGTTGTAACACAACTCCGTGTGGGGGCTCAGATTGTCTACAAGGAAGCATGTGTCTTCAAGGTAGAGTTGTAGTCTTCGATAGGATCCGTTGCTGGGCATAAGGAGGAGTTTGGAATTAGGATAGATCGACACAATACATTAGTGAGGACCTACAAAGATGGCGTGGGTTGCATGGCTCACAGTTGGCGAGAGGTAGTACGTCTAAGGGATCATCTGGAGTACTTAGGACCAGCAGTTCAATGATGAACTTGAGCAAATGATCTCAAAGAGTTTGTGAGGATGCCATGGTGAAGTCATGTTACATGGTTAAATCCAAAAGTAGTGAGTTAAGTATGTCAAAGTTACATGAAGAAGGTGCTTTCAATTCATGCTTGGGGAAGACGATGCCGGGAGCGTCCTTAGAGGGTAGAGACGGATCAACTCAGGAAACTATAGTGGATGTCGACCATGATCGACTTCAGGCATTTCGGGATACAGAGGTGCAGTGTCAGTTCAGTCGATGGTGGAGCCTAAAGTCTCGAAGTTAACCTCAGAGAGAGAGAGAGAGAGAGAGAGAGAGAGAGAGAGAGAGAGAGAGTGCTACAAGTAGGGTAGCAAAGATGGTATAGTTTTTCGAGCTTAAGAGGTGCTTGAGCTTAGAGAATCTCATGGAGTGTTGATGCGCCAAAGGGTGCGGTTCTCGATGACAGATTGGTAGTTTAATGATCAGGATAGAGCTATTTGATGTTTGGAGGAAGGTTGAAGTAGGGTAGAGTGTTGAAGTTTATGCTTCAAACTCCTCCTTAAATTTTCTGTTGTCATCGGGTGCCTAATACTATGGAATCATGCACATGATTCTAGCCACTCCAAGCTATGTATCATAAAATAGACGCATCATGCACTGACTCTTTACGACTAGGCGTCTGACTGTGTATCAGACGCCTGACTGGATGCCTTGAGACGGCTGGATGGCATATGATATAATTTTCTAAAACTCTCAGGAATTCTGCAGTCGACTAGCTCAGGCATCTGACTACACTGGTCAGACGCCTGAGCACAAGTGGCAGCTGGTGCGGAATTTGATCTGGGCCGTTGATTTGACAGTTAATCAAATGGAACGGCCACGACTCACACACGACTCCAGACACTATTTAAACCCTTTCTAGGGTTTGTTTTGAGAGAAGAGAAGAATAAAAGAAGAGTGTGAGTGAGCCGTCATCAAAGTTCTTCTTCTTCGCGCGTTCTTGGAGATTGGGTGCATGCATTGGTGAGTAAATTTCATTGTAATCTTCATCTTGAAATCTTTCTTTTTGGGTTGAGAGATTGTTTGTAAGAGCTTGGTGTTTTCTTCATGTGAGAAGAGTTTGAACTCTAAGTTGGGAGTTGTTTGGTACTCTGGTGTGTTGGAGTAGATTGAAGGAGTCAAGTGTATTTGTTCTGATCATATTGGTGGAAACCGTCGCCAGGAAGCTGGATGTATGCTTGATTAGTTGCTTGTATTTTTGTTTTAGTTGGTTGGATATCTGCTACTATTGTTTCTCTTTGTAAGATCGTGACGTAGCGATTAGTTGGGTCGTTGTCCGACGGTTCCGTTGCGCACTACAGATTATATTTAGGGTTTTGCCTTGTATCCGTTTGTTGTATGTTATTAGTTTGATTATAAATCAACTTAATGAGAAATAGGAATGTCAAACACACACACCGAGAAATAGTAATGTCAAACACACACATCAGTAGATTGGCTTTCCAGTACGTTCGTGCACAACCGGATGGTATATTTGCATAAGCTCTTTTTTAAATTCTAACTATTCACTACCAAAAAATTCTAGATTATTCTGAACTCTTTGAAGTTATCCTGACTTACAAATCCTGTTTTTTTTTGGGTATTTTTGGCAGTGTTACAGAAAATTTCCCAAGTCCTGATTTGAGGGAGGGACTTGCAATAGGGGCAAGGTAAGGAGAAGCCTGACATGACTGTAACATGACTGTAATAGCTAAATACATTAGCATAAATTAACACTAGATAAAATTGTGATTTGTTAGCACAGTGCATATTGTGTATTAATTGAAGCTGGGATCTCTAACATCTGCTTATGCTCCTGAACCTCATAAACATAACCATCTAAGCCACTATCTGCTATAATTCACTCTACGTAGTATGACAAAAGTCTAATACTGGCCACATTGTAACCAGAAAGAAGCAGCAGATCTATTGCATCCATTTATGAAATATCACCAAAAGATTGTGATACGACTACTTACAGAGAGGAGGGAGGGGTTGAAGATAACCCGTGCTCGATTGTTAAGAACATCGACAGCCACATCACGAATCCCTGGAAGCTTGTTAATAGCATTTTCCACCGAGCCCGCGCATGCTGAGCATGTCATTCCGCTCACGGAGAACAACGCCGTCTCATCCACCACCTCCACCTCCTCTTGCGCTTCCACATCATCCTTTTCTCTTCCTTCTTTCTTAGCATTCTTCGGACCCGACAGGCCGAAGCATGGCTGAAGAAAAGCCTTGCTCATGATCACCATTTGCTGTTGGTGCCCAGGCTTGGCACATTCTCAGTATTGACAATATATGGTGACATAAAGCTGGCGGAAAGTATTGGACGAATATTCTTCTTACCTTACACGTAGCACATTCTGTGAAGCAATGATTTTCATTATAAAGGAGGATTGCTGCAGGCGTGTAGTTCCAATGCCTATGGTCTTTTTTTTTCAATTGGGAACTATAGACGAAAGCTCTTAGTGGGACTAAGTGCTTAGCACTGTTCTGTAAAGTTTGATCATTAGGAGCCCACGTGATAAAATATCACAGTGGCCAAGCAATCCAATTGGGAACCTGCGTTGCTTGCGAACAGAACTAGGATATCATTTTCAAGTGTAACCCAGCCAGTCAGGCACCATCAATTTCGCCAAATAAGGAAGAGACTTCGTAGAAATTTAGCTCATTTTGTTGGATTTGGAGGTAAATTTTATAAGCGAGATAAAAATGTCCAAGCATCGAATTTCTAAGATGGAAATGTGTATGTATATGTGTGTATGTTCCTAACTAGAAGACATAAAACCATACGTCGTTTCATTGTAGTATAAAACAAAGGCATGTAACTATAGCCACATGCTAACACAACGGCCTAGTACATATTGTACCTGGTAATATTTGTGCATACCATATATATCATCGGTTCTGCTCAAGCAACAAACGCCTTTTGGTTACCATATATACTCTTAACTGGCAAAGCTTTTTCGATCCATACGCTTCAAGATCTGCTGACCATGGCTTCTGGTAGTGACCTTGAAGTACAATCAGAGAGCACTAGGTCATTCACGATTACACTCAATCGAATTGTATGGTAACATGGTGACTATAACAATATATTTTTCATAGAAACATTAGGTAATTCTGGAAATGTAATCAGACCTTGATGAAGAATGCAATACACCAACCTAGGCTGAAATTTTACAAACATAAGATTAGTTGTATAATAAATATTAATTATATAGAAAATATCATAATCTGATTATATGCAGGATATACACAATGACTAGTCTCACTAGGTATATATTTATCTTGTAGCAAGGGATAAAATTCTTAGGATTTTATATCAAATTGATGCACTAACTCAAATTGTCTTATTTTCTATATAGTCTGATGCTGGTTTTCTTACAAAATCGCACTTATGCATCTTCAACGTCTCTGTCCTACTGCACGCGTGCACACATACATTTTGCCTCAAAAGCATTCTTATGCCATGAAAATCATGTATATACAACTATCAATCAACTCAACTACAACTTACTTGAACTAATAGATTTCACATCTCTTTATTGTGATGTTAACAATACTTTATCATCACTATATCACCATCCAGCCTCTTCTTTGTGAAGATTGAGTGTTCAAGAAGGCAATTGGCGAGGTCATCAATTATCAAGATAAATTTTGTGTGTGCATTCCATATCCATGGTGCTTCCTTTATGCTACAAGTGCTTTCTTGACAAAGAGACAATCCGTCCTCTTCTCCATCTGTCAAAAAATGGTGAGATAGATTGTTCCATGTACGCTTCTTCCTAAAATTGCTATCAAGGCAAGCTGACTCAACATCTAGCTAGTTGATTTTCCATCAACGTGAGTGCGATCACCCGATTAAGCACTCAACGAGCTATCGTATAGTAAAGTGGATGACAAATAGGTTTTGCACTACATGCTACTGATCTAGACTTTCCAATAACGTAATTTGTCAAGAAGAGGTTGGAATATTGGCGACGATGATCTACGAACGAATGCACCTATAGCTTCAAATCAGTTGTGATGTTAATGCTCCATGCATTAGATATCAAAAGCATAACTATAACAATAATCGAAACCTACTAAAAGATGGGTCACCTCAAAGAAACATCAACTTTGTTATCAAAAGAGAAGAAAAAGCAATATAGAGATACATCAACATGCAACAGCGCATTTATGTATTCTCACCAAAAAAACCTGACATGCGTATGTGATTTTAAGACTGGAAAACATCCGCAAGATTAATTGATCATCAGGTTCAGCATGAGTAGACTCATACATGAATAATCATATGCACCATTACCTTCTGATACTTAAGGCTGGTTTTTATCTCAAAAATATTTTCAGCCATAATTTCCAATATGTTCTTTGAAATCAGATAACATTTTCTTTAGATGATAGGATCCAAACAAATTAAACAAGAAAAATCTTCAAACAAAATATATGTGCTTCTGTTTGATGATGGAGATATTGACATTATGGGCTTCATCGTGATGCATGTCTTTGTGGATAACTCTATTTCCTTGTAAGCCATGAGCAAATGATTTCTAGTGGCATGCATCAAACAGTGCTGAAGTGGGGAGTGGTCCATCTGCATGCTAGCTCATACTTTCCCACTTGTTTATTGCGATCTATTTGATGAGATGCCCTAAAAGCTACTGACTAAAGTGCAATAGGATTTGTTTATCTTGCCTTGCTCCATTTTTAAAGTGTAAAGTGCATGGGACTATGGGAGTACTAGTTGAGGGAATTGTAGTACAACTTATGCTTAGGTTGGTACGTGAAGCAAATGCAGTAGTACAACTACTGCAATGAAAATGGCTAATGCCAGTTATGGCAGCACATAAACCTACATTTGTTCAAAGTTTACTGCCTTGTAAATGGATCAAAATGTTCACATGGATTGTGGTTGTGATTTGCAAGGTACAATTTGTAGAGGGGGGGGGGGGGGATAGCAATAATAAAATAAGATGTGTTTTGAAGTATATATGGGTGTAGAAATTCTGAGTCTGATCAGTTATGTGAGCTCTGGAATTTATGAAATAGATAGTAGAGAGTGACGGCGCCTGTGCCCTATCCTCTCTCTATCGAATCCAGTACCCTATTGATTCACGTCATACTGTATTGTTTTGTAAATTTTATGAAATAAAGATACTAACTTACCTTTCAAAAAAAAAGTTATGTGAGCTGCAGTTGTTAATTTGGGTTGTAGCCTAATATTGAATATCTTAGAAGGGGACCGGTCGATTCATAAGACTTGTTTAATTGAATATATTAAAGTTCATGTTTAAGTTGAACACTTCAATATAGACATTCTTATTCTTAATTTTTGGGGGAAAAGATAGCCGCATCTAGCTCTTTATTGCTTCTTTAGTCAAAACATACACCCAAAGGCGAAATACATACAACATTAAAAAATACAAGGGGAAGATATTCGTATTTTGTTTATGTGCCCTTGTCTTTTAGCATGTGATCGTGGAGTCTTTGGGGTAATATTGTTAGCGAGATATCCTGGCCAACAATTATAGGTTGACGATTAAGGTGTTTATATGGTGCATGGTTTCCACATCAGAAAGGGTCAAAGGAGTAATAAGTTAAAATAATAAGTTAGTTCTAATGGTTATATAAATAGTTTCTCTAATGTTGTTCGACACAATAACCAACTGATATGTGGATATTGTGTATACCGGGTCAAGATAAATGGGTTGGTTATCCTGCAAAGAACAAGGTATGAACTTATTTGTGGTTCTAATGTGTGTGAATAACCTACATAAGGGTTTCTTCAGAAACAGAACTTGTACTCCAAATTTTGAGGGGATATGAGAAATTATTGAGACATAAAGAATGTTCTTTCAAAATTTGATGGAGAAAAATTTGAAGTTCTAGGATTGTCATTAATGCATATGAGAGCTTTTCTATAATTGAATAGCACCAACCAAGAGCTCAAGAGGCATGCCATTTCTATGAGGTTGTGAGTTCTTGAGGATTTTAGAACAAAACATGCAAGGGCCATAAAAATAAGTTTAGAATGTGAAGGCTCATCCAAACATCACTACCTATGGCATAAGACATGTCTTTTCCAAAAGGAAGTCCTAGTGAATTCTCGTGGGCTACACGATCTTAGTGAGGGTTGCTTGAAAAAGAGGTAAGAAAATATAAAAGGGTTTGACCTTCTCCTTAACACACAAAATCTTTTGAAAATAACCATTACTAAATCCTTCCTCTAGATTTTTTTCTTGTTCTCATGATCCAATTCATGATAGCAATACATTGTGGCTTAGAAGAAAGCTCACATCTTGTGACCATTGTTTTAAAAGGCGAAGGCGTTGGGCATGGAGTTTCATATATGCCGGGGCGAAAGCCCTGAGGCATGGTGCGTAAGCCCCACAAATTTTTATTTTAAATATTTTAAATATATAAAGGTAAATCTTCAAATACAAACATTTCGCATCGTGCGAAATGTTTTTTTGAAATTTTTTTGAAATTTTTTTCCACCTCCATTTCATGTTGTTATACACCCCCTTAAAAAATAATGGTTGAAAAATAATGTCATTTGGCATTCGATCAAGGTATTCCAACAAATTCGCACGTTATGAAACCGTTAAATTTGTAACGGGTTGATTGGTACTAAACCCTTCATCGCTTCATCTTCTTCGGTAATAGTATTGTCCAAACTTGAAACAAAATTATTGTACACATACACCCTTCATCTTCTTCAATAATGTTGGGACCTAGCGGGGCTACACAATACACTAGAGGAGGGGTGAATAGTGTAAATGCAAGCAAACGTACTTAATTAAAAGTTGCTGAAATTAAGGCACAAAAAGCTGTGGAAATTAAAGAGTATGCTCAACAACAACAATCGCAAATACAAATGATATTACACTGGTTCTCTACCTTGTGTACATCTAGCCACACCAATATTCACTATGATCCTACACAAGATAGTGAATACAATCCCTACACAAGGGATTTTGTACTACACAAGGACACAACATACCCTACACAAGGGTTGGTCCTACACAAGGACGAAAACTCCCACAAAGGGAGAACATAAACCCTACTCAAGGGTTAGTCCTATACAAGGACACAACCTCCCACAAAGGGAGAAAACTAACTCTTACAAGAGAGTTAGGCTTTCACCCAAAAAGATGAAACACAATAACACTTACATATGCCTTGAGATGATCTTGATGGGAAATTGAATCCCACCCCTAAGTGGTTTTGATGATGAACACACCAAATGATGTTAGTGTACTAACTACACTACAACTCAAGAGTGCAGGTTATGCGACAAACGGTGACTTTACGCATACTCCGAAGAAGCTCAACCACACATGAGACGAAGACAAATTTGCTAGTTCTACATCAAGCACAAGATGAAGCTCGTGCTCAAGCTTAAATGAAGAAGGAACTCAAATTCATGAGAAGCAAGCATCTACCGGATCAGCTTCCCGAAGGTCTTGTCTTAGTGTAGTGTGTGAGTTCTTAGGATTATGTTAAAGCCAAAGTAGATATCACACACACACAAATAATTTCGAAAGAAATGTTTTAAAATGTTTTAAATATCTTTTTAACTCTTGAGAGAAATAAGCCAGTCGATCCATTATTAGTAGTCAACCTCCAATACACCCAGGAGTTGATTACGTCTTTCAACTAGCTGAGTTTCAGAGAAAATTGCTCTGGGAGTCGACTACCAGAGGAGGGAGTCGACTACCAGTCAGAAGCAAAACTTCTACTGAAATTCTCTGGGAGTTGACTACCACCTTAAGGGAGTCGACTACCAGCTGTCATTTTCCAACGACTCTGCTTCCTGATTTTGCTTAATTTTCATATTTGCTTGAGCTGAAAGTCAAATGTTTTTGAAATTCAAATTATTTTATTAAAACCTATAAATAGACCCCTTGAGATCATTTCTAATATCAATATCAAAACTATCAAATTCTCTATTCTTTATTGTGCTAAAATTCTAAAGATCTCTCGTTCTATTTGCTCTCATCATCATAGCCAACTCTGTTTTAATCTCTGATCTCCAATCTCATCTAAAGTTATTATTTTCTGAGATCTGATTTTTTGTTTGGTTATTTTTTAAAGTTTTTTTTTAAAATCCTTGTTCTTAAATTTCTATTCTTAAAGGATTTTTGAAAAACAAACAATCGAAGATCACAAAGAATCATCTTATATTTTTGTGTGATCTTAAGATTGATTTGAATTCTTTTAGGCCACATAACACATTTATTTACTTTGGCTATAGAATTCTGGGTGTAATCCAAACTCCACTAATATATGTGGTGAGTTGGAAACTTTTATTTTTATTTGTGAATTCCCTTGGTTGTAAGGGACGGAAAAATCCTAGACAAGTCTAGGTGGTCGGAAATCTTGGTCAAGGCTAGGTGTTTGGGAAATCCTAACGAGTGAAGTTAGGTACTTGTATTGCTAATGCAATAGTGGAAAATCTCGTACCGGATTGGTCGGGGACTGGACGTATCCAAGTTGTGGTGAACAAGGATAAAAATCCTTGTCTTTGCGTTTGCATTTTCTGAGTTTGTTTATATTCCCTGCACCAGTATTTTACTTTACTTATTGATACTTTGTATCTTTGTAATTCATTCTTTTATACAATTACAAAGTTCATTTATTTATTTCCGCTGTGTAAAGATATATTGCTTGTAATCTTATCTTTATATTATCTCATCGTTCAGCAGAGCTTTGCACTCAAAACTCTCTGGGAGTCGACTACCACTTGAGGGAGTCGACTACCTGCTGTGAGATCACTCTGTTAACATTCTTTATAAAATTACTTTGTTGATTAAGAACCAAGCGTAGATCACTCTACTTGGTTTCTTAGGAAACATTAGAATGTTTTTAATTGTGCTAATCAACGAGCGAAAAAGTTTAATATTTGTACAACACTATTCAACCCCACTTCTAGTGTTGTTTGCCATCCACAGGATCCAACAGATCTTACCAATGTGAAGAAGAAGACATGCAAGTGTGAAACCAGGTGCTTGAGATGAGGCTTTGATTGCGCTTATTGATCTTTCTCTCTTCTAGGAATGAACCCTAACACTTCTCACTTGGTGTGTGAATGAAGAGAAGAAAGATGTTTTCCAAGAAAAGATTGAGATTGAAATCTCTTGGAGAAATTTCCGTGAGCGTAGATGCTAAAGCATAAGATTGAAGCTTTAATGAAGAAATAAAGTAGGAGAGGCTTGATGACGAGATAATATGATCTTCAATGATATCCAAGAGTTCTAAATGCATTAAGTCATCTCCTATATATAGGGAACCAAAACAGCTCAAGAAAAGCCAAGAGATCAAGTCAAAATGCAAAAAAATCATTTTAGCAATGGCTAGTTTTTGGCAGAAAACGGCTTAGATAGGCGCCTGAAGACAAGGAAGCAGGCGCTTGTTTTAATGGCTTTAAAATCCCAACGGTTATAATCTGAGCCAGGACAGGAGACTGTAGAATACTACATAGGTGCATGTACTACTGTGTAGGTGCATGTAAAGACTTCAGCAGGCGACTGCCACACAAGATGGATTTGAGCAGAGAAAAGACAACTTACGGACTCGTGCATTCAGTCGATTGTAAGGACCTGGCTATGAGGAAAACACTAGAAGTGGGGTTGAATAGTGTTTATGCAATTTAAAATGATAGTTATACCAAATTAAATTCCTAACCAATAATTAATGCGGAATGTAAATAAACCCTAAATTGAAACAATACAAACACAAGGATGTTTCAAGGGTTCGGATTACCCAAGTCAACTCCCGACTTGTTCCCGGTAATCCTACGTCCCTTTTACCCGGATACCACCGGATACTCAAGTTAGAACCCTAACTTGAGGTTTCCTTTAAACCTACTTGTAGCGACCCTACAAGTGAAATCGAAATACACTCGATGTCCTTGACTCCCACAACTTGGGAGCAAGCAAACCACTCTCACAAACTGAGAGTTAATCTAATTATGAAAGATATAAAATATTGAAATGACAACACTTACAATCACCTATGCCTTGAAATAGATCTTGAAGGAGCAAGTGTATTGTGTGTTGAGGTCTCTCTTGGAAGAGAGGAAAACACTTTCTCTTGTCACCACCAATTGCCTAGAAGATATCACTTTGATTCTAGGTTAGAGAGCAAGCAAGGAAAAGATTGGAATTCTAGGGCTTTAGGATTTGAGAGCTTGAGAAGCTTGGAGATGAAAGCTTGAATGGATGAGTAACCCCTCAATAGAACAGTAGGGGCTGCCTTTATAGGTTTCTCAAAACCCTCAAACTGAACCCCAAAAACCCCTTTGAAATCCGTGGAGAAAAAGCCAATGGATAGAATTTACATAGTCGACAGTCGACTGTTGAACAAAACACAGTCGACTGCTGCACTGTGTCAGAGGGTAGGTGAGAATTCAAATGATAACTTACCACGTGGACAGTCGACTGATGAAGAGAATACATGTGCCTGAAAATCCAACATGTGACTGTAAATCCTTCTACAGGCGACTGGCCGCAATATAGGTAAGCTGAGAAAATCTCAGAAAGTTTTGGGAAGACACTACATGCGACTGATGTAGAACACACAGGCGCCTGTGCCATGGACAGGCAACTGTGAAACCAATATCAGCCGACTGTCATAAAACCTTAAACTTTTCAGAGAGCAAAGTCTGCAGAGAAGTTTTTATGTAGACGAAGTTGAAGCATGGACAGGCGACTGTGCCATGGACATGAGACTGTAAATACAACATCAGTCGACTGGCACTAAAACTTGATATATTCCAGAGAGCAAATTCTGCAGAGGAATCATGGATAGGCGACTGTTGAAGCATTGACAGTCGACTGTGCCATGGACAGGCGACTGTAAATACAACATCAGTCGACTGGCCAGATGAAAAAGAAAATGATCTTTGGACAGAAGATAAACAGGCGACTGATTAACAAATCATAGGCGAATGTATCTTGGATAGGCGCCTGTAAAATGT
The DNA here is from genome assembly GCA_030789695.1 of Scilla litardierei. Classification (NCBI taxonomy): domain Eukaryota; kingdom Viridiplantae; phylum Streptophyta; class Magnoliopsida; order Asparagales; family Asparagaceae; genus Scilla; species Scilla litardierei. The sequence continues at coordinate 400,704,793 of CM061142.1, read as the reverse complement.
ACATCAGTCACATGAAGGAGTTAAAGTTTAGAAAGCCCAAAAATCAATTGATTAAGTATGTGCATAACAGGCGACTGTAGAACAAATCACATTCGACTGTTTTGAGACAGGCGACTGTAAATCGTTCAGCAGTCGCCTGTTGAAATCACACCATGCACATGCTTGTTAAAATTGAATTGGAGTCTAAGGAAAAGTATCTAATGATTTCCTAGGACATAAATGAAGATGTGTGTGTGCTCCAACATAGTTCTACTTCTAAGCTACATACTAGAAGAGAAAAAGAAGATTACATTATGTAGAACTCTCTCTTCTATCCAAAGTATGAGCTTGAAGTCTTCTAGGAGCTTCAATCACCATCTTTGATCATGCAATCCACTTTTCTTGCTTTCATTGATCTTTGAGTGACATCCATTGCTAATTGATCTTCATGATATGCTTAGGCAATGGATTAACTGCAAATAGGAAAGTAGTCACAAGTATTTATGTTTGCTCATCATTAACACCAAGTAGGGAGAAGTCCAATACTCAACATTCTCCCCCTTTTTGATGATGACAAACAAACAAAAACAAAAAGATAAATAATTGTGCTTAAAGAAAACTTACTCCCCCTCCATAGATGCCAATCAAGTTAGTCAATGAATATAATGGCATCTATAGATCAATTGAAGCAAGTATGTAAGATATGAATGAATGAAATGATTTTCTTGAAATCTTGAAATCTAGGATTTTATAATCCAACTTCATTATATCTTACTCCCCCTGAATCTACGGTAACTTCAATCTTAGATTCAAGTTTAGTATTAGAATTTACTTAGCACATATATTATGATATGTTTATTTCTCTCCCCCTATGGCATTATCCAAAAAGTGGGAGTAGAATAACAACAACAATAGTGCTAAATAAGTACTAAAACAATCATGAGAGTCTAAAGATAGGATGTATATCATATGTGATGCCAACATATAATCGGAGAAAAACTAATCACGAAGGTGCATCTCATTGATATATATACCAAAAGCTCATAAAACACAAGAAATCTTAATTGACTAAAGGAACGAGAATCAAATATCAACATTATAAACCTAATGAGAAAAACATCTCACATCACATCATGTATATGATATATCATACGAATAGAGACAATTTCACAATTTCCACATATATATTAAAAATGAGACAAATTGTGAAGCAACATATGAAGTTAAAACATATATATATATATAATCCAAAAATACAAGGAGTACAAAAATATAGCTACAACTCCATGTACATCAACAAAATGTGATCAACATACAAACATCATCCATACATCAGAAGACAAAAATTAATCAAAATACAAACTGACACTCAAACTCTCAATCCTAGTAGAAACAATCTAGGCCTAAGGGTGAGTGCTCTCTGCGGAGTGTCAATCCATATCAGCAGCTGAGGCAGTAGCCAACACAATCTGGAACTCATGTGCATCTGGATCAACCGAAGCGCCCTCGGGAGGAGGAGGAGCAGCAACAGCAGATGAGACATCCTGAGGAGCCAAAGCAGCAACCGGCTCAGGAGCAGTGAAAACAGGATGCTCCAAAATCTTAGAGACGACAAGTGGAGGAGGCTGAGAAGGCTAAGGTGGTACAAAAGATCTGAGATGATCAGGAAAAGGAATACCCTGATGCTGGAATAGCAGATGAAACAACTCATATAAACCAGAAACCTTCTCGTCCAACAGGTCACGAGTGGGTGCATCTGAGGAAGATGGCTGATCAGATGGTGGAATGGTGGATGACGACGGAGCTGAAGTAGATTGCCTCTTCTTTGATGCCGACTGCAGAGTCGAAGAGGACTTCGACTTTGCAGAAGCATCGAGAAGAGGGCCAATGGGTATAGGCTCATAAGGAGTCAAATCAATCCAAAAGTGACGAAAGACTAAGGTGAGGAGACCTCCATAAGGAATGTGAGAGGAGGCAGTAGTGAACTCGACCTTGTCCATCTGATCAAGGAGGACTCCGATCTAGTTCACTGACATACCACATACATTGGAGGATCTCCTGAGAAGGCTGATCAGAAGAGCCATATTTCGGCAAGATGTTGGACTTCACCACTAGGTGAACATCCCAACCTCTAGCAGAGAACATAGAGGCCCTGACACCTGAAGAAAGGTAGGAAGGGATCACAGTGAACATGTCCTGAAGGATATTCTGATCAAGATCTCCAACATCAGAGAGGGAGTTATCTGCAGGTAAGGAGCCAGTGGAGGGAATCCTAAGAATGGTTCCTAGGAGAGTAGGGTCAAGCCTGATACGAGTCCCCTGAACAACTGTGTCAATCTCCCACGTGTCAACATACTCACCGCAAATGCAGTTGGCATAAAATAGTTTGACAAAAAAGGGATATGCACGAGGGGAGTCGGCATGAGATAATCGAAAAAGATCACCCAAATGGGTCGACGTGAGAATATCTGAAAGTCTCTCAGCAGTGAAGGCTTGAAACACAATAAATCGCTCACGAAGGAGCTTGATCCCTAGCATGGCATGAAATTTTGCGAGACAAGCATCGTCTTGGCAAATGGGAACTAGATGATTCGTTGGAGGCACGGGAGGAGTTTGGCCTTGGGCAGAAGCAGAAATAGACTCGGGGTGGGTGTCAGCAACCTGTAATGCCCTGAAAGCTACTGCACAAGTACTAGAGGGGGGTGAATAGTATTTTATAAATAACAAGGAGTATAATTCCTAATTATCATGCAAACTACTACCAACAAATGCGGAAGCTAAAAATGACAACAATAAATATTCAATGCTAACAATTGATATGATGGGTTCGGATCCACCCAAGTCTCCCCGACTTGTACCCGGTGATCCTACGTCCCAGAACACCCGGATCCCCTCCGGATACTTAGGTTAGAAACCCTAACCCAAGATTTCCACTATGAATACCTTGTGAAAAATCTTCACAAGATCAAATCATACAATCAATAGCAATAGTGAATCCCACAACCCGGGATCACAACCTTCTCTCACAACCGAGAGAAACAATAGCAATAAAAGAGTTTATATGAAATAAACAACAACTTACCACAAACCCTATACCTTGAGTATTCTTACCAAATAAGGGCAAGGAGGGATTTGAGGAAGGAGAAGTCACCAAGACCTAGCACCACCAATATGAGCAGCAATGGGTGCCTAGGAATGAATAGGAGACTTGAATCAAGCAATAGCTTGGATGGCTCAACAAGAACAAAGTTCTCCCAAGATGGATTCTAGATCTCAAATAAGGGAGAGAATGATTTCTTGTGAGGAAGAGAGATTTGGAAATGAGTTTCAATCTCTAACTTTTTCAATCTGAATAAGACTCTCAATAGCAGCTCTAACCTTGAGAGAAATGACCAAGCTTCGTATTTATAGGGTCCCACAAAATCGAGCTAGGTCATCTCCCAACGATTGGAAATCTGGGGCAATTAGTCGGTCAAAGAACAACCACTGACCGACTAGTTCATCAACTAGTCGGTCGGTGAAACAACATGAACCGACTAAAGGATAAACAGTGAACAGATGAAATTTCAGACATAGATAACTAGTCGGTCTAAGAAGACTTTCCGACCGACTAGTTTCTCAACTAGTTGGTCGGTCAGTTAACTTAGACCGACTAAAAGTCAAAAACTATTAGTCTGAATACAACTTGATTTAGTCGGTCCAAGAACAAATGTTGACCGACTAGATCATCAACTAGTCGGTCACCAAACGTTCTTAGACCGACTAACGATAAACAGTAACTCAGGTGAAAATTGGCATGTACAGTAAAGCTCAACTAGTCGGTCTAAGAAGCATCACTGACCGACTAGTTCACCAACTAGTCGGTCGGTGAGTCAACTAAGACCGACTAACTGTAAACAGTAAAGAGCTTAGAATTTGGGAGACAAACTAGTCGGTCCAAGAAGCTTTTCCGACCGACTAGATCACCATCTAGTCGGTTGGTTCTTCTTCTTGAACCAACTAACATGCACAAGAAGTCCCGATTCGAAGCGCGATGCTTCGGGAAAGTTTGTATGGACTTCTACTAAGATCCTAGAGCTAAGATAGGAGCGTTGTGAAGATATAAACCGTAAGACCTACTCAAGGCTTAACATTCTACGATAGAAGCTTAACGACTATAAATAAAACTTGACGATACCGTCTTCAATAGCTTCAATCGAATCTTCATGACTTCTAAAATGGTCCAAAAGCTTCAACGAAGCTTTAGGCAAATGAATACGTGCTTTGAGAAGTCTTGAGACGTCGCTTTGGATGTTCACGTGAATTTGGTGACGATCTCCATAACTGCGCTCACAAAGTGTTAGTTCACGATTTATTTATGTTTGCTCATCATCCTAAACCAAATCCGGGGAGTCCAATACTCAACATTCTCCCCCTTTTTGGTGATGACAAACCAACATAAATAATAATAAAAAATAACGATTCAAATGTAAAATACTTACTCCCCCTGCATTGATGACACGTTAATTCCAAATTGAATAAATATAATACGCATCAAGCAGAAATGAGAAATATAAAACATGATCCAATTATTGAAATTTAGGATCGTAATCCATTTTTATATCTTCACTCCCCCTGAATCTAACATAATAGATTAGATTCATGGACAATAGAGTTAAATTTTCATTTAGCCCTTGTCATTATTACTATCTCTCCCCCTTTGGCATTATCCAAAAAGAGTGGGGGGCATACAACGACAACAACAAGGTTAAAGAAAATCCAACATCGGGAGTCGAAGAAAACGACGATGGTCCAAAAGACACCAAGAATCAAAAATACATGAAGAAAATCAAGGTGTGCCAAATTGACCATTATCCAAAAGCAAAAAATGAAATCATCAAAATACCAAATATAATTCACTTATTGAGTAAAGGAACGTGCTCTCCAATCTCAACATTTACTTTTGGTTAAATTAGTGCATGGAAAACAATTCTATGTTTTCATAGAAATAAATTCTTTTTAACCAAGTCATTATCGTCGAGCGATGAAATCGAATATCATAGACATTAAAACGAATATAAAATGTGCACAACGAAGTAAAAGAGAACAACGATGTATATATATATATATATATATGAAGCAACATGAGTACAACCAAAAGATACATCGACTCCATATCATCAAAGACACAAAGTACATCGCATACATCAAAATGTCACATAGTATATCAACATCAAAAAGTCACAATCCATCATCGACATCATACATCAACACATTCAAAAACATCAGTAAACACCCCCAACCCTGTCTTAACCCAAAACTCTCTCTAAAAGATGAATCATCCAAGGAGCATCGGAGAGTCCTCCAAACAGACTCTCAAGAAGTAGTGGTAGGATCAGCAGTCTCCATAGGTCCAGTCGAAGGAGTGGACTCAGGCTCTGCTGGGAGGAGTGGTGTGTCAACAGAAGGAATCGTCGGGGTAGGAGTGGAAACATCAGCAACAGCAGGCTCAATGGCAGAGGTACCAACAAGAACGTCAACAGGAGAAGACGTCTGTGGAGCAGTAGTAGACTCATCCACTGGAGCAGAAGATTCTGGAGGACCTGAAGAAGTGGCAGCTCCAGCAACAGATGTGGTAGCAGCAGCAGGAGTGGCCTCAGCGCCACGAGCAAGAGAATCAACGAGCTGATCGATATCCTCATCATCCATCTCCTCATCCTCAGAAACAGGAGGAGGGACCTCAACACCAATAACACGAGCAATACGACACAGAATCTCCTCGGTACGAGCATACCGAGACTCGAGACGACGAACTGAACGAGCGAGATCATCAAGTGTGGTGGGAGGTCTAGGAGTGGCAGCTGCAGAAGATGTGCCCTGAGAAGCTGAAGGAGTCGTCCTCTGCACGTGACGGAGTGCCGCAAGAGATTTCTTTACGGCCGTCGCGTTCAGGGGAGGACCAAGTGGACGCTCATCATCAGGAGGCAAAGGCACGTGGAAATGACGAAACACCAAAGTCAGCAGATAAGGATAAGGGAGATGCGCAGATTTCACGGACTTGCGAATACACTCGAAAGAGTCCATCTTATCGAGTATAATGCGAGCCCAATTAATCTCGCAACCCAAGAAAAGAGCGTAAATCAACTTGAGGAAGGGCTGGGATGGCAGAGATGATGAGCCGTACTTTGGAAGTAAGCACGACTTCAGGATAAGATTGAGCACCCAAGCATTTGGTTTAAATGACTTCGATGGGACACCAATGAAAGCAGGAGGGATCACATGGAATATATCGGCGAGAACGGACTGATCCAAAGAAGAGATATCATCAACAGAAATATCAGACGGGAGGAGACCTGACGACGAACAACCAAGCAACTCCCCCAAGATTTCTGCCGTGAGGACCAGAGGAGTCCCCAAAACAGTAGTCTCGATGGAGTGGGTCTCACCGTACTGTCCCCGGATACGGTTCGCATAGAAAAGTTTGACTAGGCGAGGATAGGGTCGAGGGTTCGCCTTAGGGTCAAAGCGAAGGTAGTCTAGGAGTCCACTATAGGATAGAAGATCTGCTAAGCCAAGGAAGTCGGAGAACTTAACGAAGTGCTCCAATAACAATGGGCAATGTTCGATACGGGTGTATGCCGCTAGACACAAAGGGTCATCACGACACAACGAAATATCGACACCACCTGCTGGCATCGGGGCCTTTTCCTTAGGCTGTCGAGTCCTAGGATGAGGTGGAGTAGTGGGTTCCTGACGTCTAGGCTCATCCTCGGGTCTAAACTCAGTGTCAGAATCAGATGGAGTAGCGGGGGTATGGAGTGTAGGCTTCCTAGATAGAGAACGTCGGGGTTTGGCGGTCGCCGTCCTCTGCTTCTTCAGAGGAGGCGAAGACGATGAAGGTTGGGTTGGTTTAGGTCGGCGTTTGGGTTTCGAAGGATTCCTAGGGTGTGGCTCTATGGACATAGGAGATGCACCGGAGGGAGTGATCGGAATTCTCGTTCTTGCCATAAGTGTGACAAAACGAGATCAAACAATGCAAGAAAAAAAAATCAAGCAACCCTAGATGCGAAATAGACTAGAACCGAAACCCTAGGAAGAGAAATCGACCTAGAATAGAACCCTAGATGCAAGAGAGGAGAGGAGGGATACCTAGGAGGAAGATCGACGGTCGTTGATGGTCGAAAAACGGCGATCGGACGGTGGAAACGATGGTGGAAGACGAAAAGACTGATCTGGGGTCGAGGGTTTTAGCTGGAGAGAAAAGAGAATCGATCGATTAAAATGAAAAACAACCGATTAGAAACGAACTTAAGTCGGTCGAAATGCGAAAAGACACGACTGTCCCTGAGCACTTAGTCGGTCACAGTTCAAGCACTGACCGACTAAATGACGATCTAGTCGGTCGGTCAATGAGCTTGAACCGACTAAGTCGAAACAGAGGCCAGTCAAAGTGTTTAGGGCTAGAATTAGTCGGTCTAAGTTCAAGTACTGACCGACTAGTTTTCATTCTAGTCGGTCGGTAAGTGAACGTGGACCGACTAAATAAAGTCAGTAGCAAAGGAAAATAATAAGCTTGAACTAGTCGGTTTGAGTTCATTAGCAGACCGACTAGATGTGCATCTAGTCGGTTGGTTGATGAACTGAGACCGACTAGATGAGTCTAAAAATAGATAAATGAGTTCTCTCCTAAATGTACTTGGACGAAACATCGTTCAACTCTCAAAAATCATCATACTACCCCATTAATCATCGAAAAACTTAAATACGACGTTCAAGAGTAAATTCGAGCATAAATTCCAAAAATTCACAAAAATACCGAAAGAATCCAATAAGTCTAGCATGAACAAATATAGCGAAATAGCATAGCATGCAAGATTATTGAATAAAAATGAATCCTATATCTCAGATTCACCCATAATCCCCAATTCTCGACGCAACCGCACAAAGGAGTCCTCCTTTAGGGGTTTCGTGAAAATATCGGCGATTTGCTTCTGGGTTTCAACGTACACTAATATGATGTCCTTTTTAGCAACATGATCATCTAAGAAATGGTGTCGGACATCTATGTGTTTAGAACGGGAATGGTGCACCGGATTCTTTGAAAGACAAATGGCACTTTGGTTGTCCACCATGATAGGGCTAGTATCACAATGTATACCAAAATCCTTAAGTGTGTGTCTCATCCAAAGAAACTGGGCACATGCAGCACCGGCGGCAATGTATTCCGCCTCGGTGGTAGAAAGTGATACGGAATTTTGCTTCTTGGAAAACCAAGAGACAAGAGAATTTCCTATAAAATGGCAAGTGCCACTAGTACTCTTCCTGTCGGATTTGCATCCCGCATAATCAGCGTCACTATATGAGACTAACTCATACGTGCTAGATTTTGGATAAAGTAATCCAAAGTCTAATGTGTAACTTAAATAGCGAAAAATACGTTTTACCGCTACTAAGTGAGAATCCTTAGGTTGAGACTGATAACGAGCACAAATACATACGGCAAACATAATATCGGGCCTACTAGCGGTAATATAAAGTAAACTACCTATCATACCTCGATATAGACGAATGTCTACATCTTTTCCGCCCGTATCTTTATCAAGATGCGTAGTAGTGCTCATTGGAGTCTTTTTCCCGGAGGCACTCTCCATTCCAAATCGCTTTAGCAACTCCACCGTGTACTTCGTTTGGTGGATGAAAATTCCATTGTTCATTTGGCGAATTTGGAGACCTAAGAAATATTTGAGCTCACCCATGTATCTCAAATTGTTCCTTCATAACATTAGAAAACTCTTCGCAAAGAGCGAAGTTAGTAGCACCGAAAATGATATCATCAATATAAATTTGAACTAAAAGTATATCATTATTCGAATGCTTAACCAAAAGTGTAGAATCGGCTTCTCCCATTTTAAAATTCAAATCCAAAAGAAATTCTTTAGGCGATCATACCAAGCTCGAGGAGCTTGTCTCAAACCGTAAAGTGCTTTCTTTAGTTTAAAAACATGAGTTGGAAATTTTTCATTAATAAAGCCCGGAGGTTGAGAAACATAAACTTTCTCAACAACATCTCCGTTTAAAAATGCACTTTTTACATCCATTTGAAATAGTTTGAAATTTTCATGGCATGCAAAAGATAACAATAATCTAATAGATTCTAATCTAGCTACCGGAGCGAAGGATTCTTCGAAATCGATATCTTCCTCTTGTCGATAGCCTTGAGCTACTAATCGAGCCTTGTTCCGGACGACGATTTGGTTCTCGTCGGTTTTGTTCTTGAAGATCCACTTCGTTCATATAACGGTGTGGTTCTTCGAAGGCAATGGAACAAGCTCCCATACCTCATTCCTCTAGAATTGAATGAGTTCCTCCTCCATGGCAAGGATCCAAGCACTATCTTCGCACGCTTCATTTATATTCTTTGGCTCAATCGAGGAGACAAAGGCACAATTGGCGAAGTGGTGGACTTGCGATCTCGTCTTGACTCTATCATGAATATTGCCAATGACTTGCTCATGGGGATGGTCACGAACGGTATGAAGCCGTTTGGGAATTCCTTGATCACTAGGAACATTCTCAACAACTTCATTAGTCGGGTTAGTATCAATAGAATCAATAGAATCAATAGACTTAGAATTATCAATAGAATCACATAAAACATCCATTGAATCATCATCATTTGAAATTCTAGAAGGAATAAAATTTTCATTAAAAGAGACATGTAGTGATTCCTCGATCGTCGAGAATCTTTTGTTGTATATCCGGTAGGCTTTGCTACGTGAGGAATACCCAACAAATATCCCCTCATCCGATCTCGGATCAAACTTGTCCAAATTTTCATAAGTGTTTTTAATAAAACATTTCGCACCAAAAACACGAAAATGTTTAACTTAAGGCAATCTAACAAACAACAATTCATAACAAGTTTGTTTGGTGCCGGACCTCAAAATTATTCTATTAAACACATAGCAAGCGGTGTGTACCGCTTCCGCCCAAAATTGATGGCCAAGTTGGCTATCATCGAGCATTGTTCGAGCACACTCCACAAGCGTTCTATTCTTTCTCTCAACAACACCATTTTGAGGGGGTGCGCGAGGGAAGGAAAACGTGTGTGTAATTCCAAGATCATCACAAAAAGTTGAGAAAGACTCATTCTCAAATTCACCTCCATGATCACTACGAATAGTGACAATGGTGGTTCCGATGAGATTTTGTACTTTATTCACAAATGTTGTGAAGTTTTCAAAAGCTTCATTTTTATTACATAAGAAAAATACCAATGTAAATCTCGAAAAATCATCTACGATGACAAGCCCATATCTAGCATTTCCTAAAGAAGCAACTCTAGTTGGCCCAAATAAATCTAGATGTAATAGCTCTAGAGGCCGCTTAGTAGAAATGCTTTTCTTAGGTTTAAATGAAGATTTAGGAAGCTTGCCTCGTTGACATGAGTCACAAAAACTTTTCTTTTCAAAAACAAGCTTAGGAAAACCTTTAATGGAATTTAATTTTGAAAGCTTAAAAAGTTTTCCAAAGTTCATATGACCAAAGCGTCGATGCCATAAGTGTTGTTCACTTGTGTTGGCAACGAGACATTGTTCATATGACTTAGGAAAATCCAAAATATAAATATCTTTATGGCGTGTGCCGGAAAGTAATAAATCATTATTAACATTATTAAAAATGTGACACACTCCTTTCGCAAATCTAACTTTGTAACCTTTGTCACAAAGTTGGCTTATTGAAATAAGATTGTGGTTTAAACCATTAACAAGATAGACATCACTAATTAAGGGTTTAGATGGGTTACCCAATTTACCAACACCGACGATGGTTCCGCTCTCGTTGCCTCCAAAGATTACCCGGTTCCCATTAGCAATGGGCACCACTCCGGAAAGCAATTGAGCATCGCCCGTCATGTGTTTTGAACACCCGCTATCGAGTATCCACCCATCCTTGGAGCCAAATTTAACTTTGTTGCTTTGTTTGTTTTTCTTGAGTACCTAAAAATGATTATATCATTTCATGGTACCCAAGGTCATTGGGTCCTCAAAGGTTAGACCTTTGGAAGCCAAGTCCAATTGGACTTAGACTTCCCAATATAATTAATATTATCCACTACATTCAAAAAATAATCATTCATGTAGATTTGTTTTTCATCCATACTTGTGTCCTTTGGGCTCCAAATTGAGAATATTTTGGGAGCCTTAATTCTATTGGGAGCATGCATGCTTTGTTGATTTCTACGTGATGCATGTCGTGGATAGGTAAAAGGAACATGATGAAATGGTGCATATGGATAATTATTCATATGACGATGTGGGTGAACATATGCATGTGAGGGAACACGTGCGTGAGGGTGTCTCACATGTTGTGCACGTGCACGTGAATGTGTCGCATAGAAATCATCATATGAGTGAGCCGGTGGAGTAGGACGTGTGTTCCTACGTGGCATGCTATTTGTGTATATGTAGGCATGACCCTTCTTTGGAGGTCCACCCAAAGTGGGTTTCTTTCCAAAAGAGGGTGTGTGCGAAGTGGAAGCACCATTGGTAGATGAACTACCAATAGAGTGTTTGCTCCCACTCGGTGAGGCATCGGAAGTAGGCCTAACAAAGGTAGTGGCCGATTTGGATGAACCCCCATCTTATAACCCAAGCCAATATTGTGTTTGGCCGGAAGTAATTCATTTAGGATGTTATCCAAATCGTCCTTACCCTTATTGAATTTATTAATTCGGCCTATAGTGCACTCATATTTCTCGGTGAGAGAATGCATCAAAGCACCCAAAGTGGACACTTGCGATGTGAGCGCATAAACACGAGACTTGAGATTTTCATTCTCAATACTCAAAGTTGAGATTTGAGAAGTCAAATCCGCTATCTTATGTTCATCTGAATCCTCGATGCTAACATGTTCAAGTTTAGATTTGAGATTAACAATCTCATTTCTTAACTCTTCAACAACGGTGTCGTTGTTGGTGATGATAGTTTTAGGTGAGGTTTGGATGCTAACTAGCTCATCTTTAGTCTTAGTATATCGTTCAACTAATTTAGCATATCTATTCCATATTTGCTTGTTAGCTAGTCTAAGGTCATCCATAGTTACCTCATTGCTTTCATCCTCGCTATCATCGGAGGCGGGTTCTTGAACATTTTCCTCGTTAGCCATGAAACATACGTGCGCTTGCTCCACTTTCGCATCATCCGACTCCCCGCTTGAAGAGTCATCTTCGGAATCGGTGAAACCGACAAATCCTTTCTTGTAGCCTTTCTTATACTTCTTCGATTTGTCGTACTTCGACGCCTTCCACTTTTCCTTTTGCTTGTTTTGTGGACAATCCGCTTTGATGTGTCCTGGTTTATTGCATTTAAAGCACAAAGGAGGAGAGGCGTTAGTAGAAGTAAATTTAGATTTGCCTTTGAAGTTACCTTTTCGGAAGAAGCGATTGAACTTCTTTGCCATGAAGGCAATGGATTCCATGTCCATTTCGTCTTCCGAGTCCTCGTCATCGGTAGAGGTGGATGGAGCCGCCTTGAACGCAATCGCCTTTTTCTTAGGCACGTCTTGGTTCAAGTAAGACCTCATCTTCTCTTGTAACTTCACCTTGCTATCCTTGCGTACCTCGTAAGACATTAAAGTACCCATTAATTGAACTACGGTATACTTGTTCATATCGTTACCTTCCTCGATGGCGAAGGTACGCTTTTCCCAACTAGAAGGAAGTCCTTCGATAAGCTTCAAACATTTCTCCTTTTGGGTGTAGGTTTTGCCGAGAGCCTCTAACTCGTTTATGATGTCCACGAAGCGAGCATAATACTCCTTCATCTTCTCACCCTGTAGCATATGAAACATCTCGTAATCTTTATTAACTACTACGAGTTTAGAGTCTCTTACCCTACTCGTCCCTTCATGTAAGATGAGGAGGGAGTTCCAAATTTGATATGCACTCTTACATGTGCATATCTTATTGAAGTCCTCGGGCTCCAATGCGCATTGCAAGGCGTTCATTGCCTTGGCATTGCTTACCTCCGCGGCGACCTCCGCGGTTGTCCATTCCTCGAAATATGCTTCGACGGGCTCGACATACTCCTTCATTGTGGTCCTCCATAGTGAAGCACTCCGGAGGAAAGTTTCCATCCGGTATTTCCAGTACCCGTAGTTGGTACCGTTGAAGAATGGAGGCCTCGTTGAGGAATGTCCTTCCATTACCGAAGAAGCTCCTTCACGGTTCTTGAAGGTGCTATAATCCGAAGGTGGACGCATGGTCTTGTTGTCGTTGGCAGACATAGCTTAGTATCTGGCTCTGATACCAAATGTAATGTCCTGAAAGCTACTGCACAAGTACTAGAGGGGGGGGTGAATAGTACTTTAAAAATAACAAGGAGTATAATTCCTAATTATCGTGCAAACTACTACCAACAAATGCGGAAGCTAAAAATGACAACAACAAATATTCAATGCTAACAATTGATATGATGGGTTCGGATCCACCCAAGTCTCCCCGACTTGTACCCGGTGATCTTACGTCCCAGAACACCCGGATCCCCTCCGGATACTTAGGTTAGAAACCCTAACCCAAGATTTCCACTATGAATACCTTGTGAAAAACCTTCACAAGATCAAATCATACAATCAATAGCAATAGTGAATCCCACAACCCGGGATCACAACCTTCTCTCACAACCGAGAGAAACAATAGCAATAAAAGAGTTTATATGAAATAAACAACAACTTACCACAAACCCTATACCTTGAGTATTCTTACCAAATAAGGGCAAGGAGGGATTTGAGGAAGGAGAAGTCACCAAGACCTAGCACCACCAATATGAGCAGCAATGGGTGCCTAGGAATGAATATGAGACTTGAATCAAGCAATAGCTTGGATGGCTCAACAAGAACAAAGTTCTCTCAAGATGGATTCTAGATCTCAAATTAGGGAGATAATGATTTCTTGTGAGGAAGAGAGCTTTGGAAATGAGTTTCAATCTCTAACTTTTTCAATCTGAATAAGGCTCTCAATAGCAGCTCTAACCTTGAGAGAAATGACCAAGCTTCGTATTTATAGGGTCCCACAAAATCGAGCTAGGTCATCTCCCAACGGTTGGAAATCTGGGGCAATTAGTCGTTCAAAGAACAACCACTGACCGACTAGTTCATCAACTAGTCGGTCGGTGAAACAACATGAACCGACTAAAGGATGAACAGTGAACAGATGAAATTTAAGACATAGATAACTAGTCGGTCCAAGAAGACTTTCCGACCGACTAGTTTCTCAACTAGTCGGTCGGTCAGTTAACTTAGACCGACTAAGAGTCAAAAACTATTAGTCTGAATACAACTTGATTTAGTCGGTCCAAGAACAAATGTTGACCGACTAGATCATCAATTAGTCGGTCACCAAACGTTCTTAGAACGACTAACGATAAACAGTAACTCAGGTGAAAATTGGCATGTACAGTAAAGCTCAACTAGTCGGTCTAAGAAGCATCACTGACCGACTAGTTCACCAACTAGTCGGTCGGTGAGTCAACTAAGACCGACTAACTGTAAACAGTAAAGAGCTTAGAATTTGGGAGACAAACTAGTCGGTCCAAGAAGCTTTTCTGACCGACTAGATCACCATCTAGTCGGTTGGTTCTTCTTCTTGAACCAACTAACATGCACAAGAAGTCCCGATTCAAAGCGCGATGCTTCGGGAAAGTTTGTATGGACTTCTACTAAGATCCTAGAGCTAAGATAGGAGCGTTATGAAGATATAAACCGTAAGACCTACTCAAGGCTTAACATTCTACGATAGAAGCTTAAAGACAATAAATAAAACTTGACGATATCGTCTTCAATAGCTTCAATCGAATCTTCATGACTTCTAAAATGGTCCAAAAGCTTCAACGAAGCTTTAGGCAAATGAATACGTGCTTTGAGAAGTCTTGAGACGTCGCTTTGGATGTTCACGTGAATTTGGCGACGATCTCCATAACTGCGCTCACAAAGTGTTAGTTCACGATTTATTTATGTTTGCTCATCATCCAAAACCAAATCCGGGGAGTCCAATACTCAACATTCTCCCCCTTTTTGGTGATGACAAACCAACATAAATAATAATAAAAAATAATGATTCAAATGTAAAATACTTACTCCCCCTGCATTGATGACACGTTAATTCCAAATTGAATAAATATAATACGCATCAAGCAGAAATGAGAAATATAAAACATGATCCAATTATTGAAATTTAGGATCGTAATCCATTTTTATATCTTCACTCCCCCTGAATCTAACATAATAGATTAGATTCATGGACAATAGAGTTAAATTTTCATTTATCCCTTGTCATTATTACTATCTCTCCCCCTTTGGCATTATCCAAAAAGAGTGGGGGGCATACAACGACAACGACAAGGTTAAAGAAAATCCAACATCGGGAGTCGAAGAAAACGACGATGGTCCAAAAGACACCAAGAATCAAAAATACATGAAGAAATCTAATAGCTTAAAATCACTTAACATCCATTTGAAATAACTTAAAATGTTTATGGGATGCAAAAGATAAAAGCAATCTAATAGCTTCTAATCTAGCTACGGGGCAAAAATTCTTCGAAACCAATACCTTCTTCTTGCTGATAGCCTTGAGCTACTAACCTTGCTTTATTCCTTGTGATGACCTCATTCTCATCGGTCTTGGTCTTAAAGATCCACTTGGTCCCAATCACTTGGTGACCACTTGGAAGAGGAACGAGCTTCCAAACTTTATTTCTCTCAAATTGCATGAGCTCTTCTTCCATTGCAACTATCCAAGAGCTATCTTCACATGCTTCTTGGATGTTCTTTGGCTCAATGGTAGAAACAAATGCACAGTGAGAGAATTCATCAATTCTTGACCTCGTTCGAACACCCACACTAATATCTCCAATAATTTGGTCATGTGGGTGATTACGAACGGTTAGGTAAGCTTTGGAAATCCCTGCATCACTTGGAACATCTTCAACAATTTCACTAGTATTGTTAGACTCAATAATAGAATCATTAATTTTAACATTACTAAGAGAATCACATAAAACATCTACACTATCATCAACAATATGAGGAAAATCAAAATCTTCATAAAACGATACGTGTAGTGATTTCTTGATCGTTGAAGAGGTTTTGTTGTATATCCGGTAGGCTTTGCTACGTGTGGAATATCCAACAAAAATTTCTTCATCGGATCTTGGCTCAAATTTAGCTAAGTTACCAAAAGTGTTCTTTATAAGACATTTTGAACCAAAGACACGAAAATATTTAACTTGTGGCTTTTTATCATAAAATAACTCAAAACACGTTTTGTTCGTTCGGGGTCACGCTAGGATCCTATTAAGCACATAACATGCCGTGTGCACCGCCTCCGACCAAAATTGTAGTCCAAGATGACTATCATGGAGCATGGTACAGGCACACTCAATTAGGGTCCTATTCTTTCTCTCTACAACACCATTTTGTGGTGGTGCGCGAGGAAAAGAAAAATTGTGAGTAATCCAGTTGTTATCACAAAACTTTGTAAAAGACTCATTCTCACTTTCTCCTCCATGATCTCTATGAATAGTGATAATGGTGGATCCTAAGAAATTTTGAATCTTCTTTGCAAATATAGTAAACTCTTCAAAAGCTTCATTCTTATTGGTTAAGAATGAAACCCAAGTAAATCTAGAGAAGTCGTCAACGACAACCAAACCATAGTGAGCATTACCTAAAGAGGCGGTTCTAGTTGGCCCAAATAAATCTAGATGCACTAATTCTAGGGGCCTCTTAGAAGTTATGCCTTCTTTAAGTTTGAAAGATGATTTACTAAGTTTACCTCTTTGATATGAATCACAAAAATTTTTCTTACTAAAAGCAATTTTCAGAAATCCTTTTACTAGATCATGCTTAGCTAACTTATATACGTGCTTATAATGAACATGACCAAAATGACAATGCCATAATAGTTGTTCATTTGTATTAGCAACTAAGCAATGTTATATGGTTTTAGGCAAGCTCAAATAATAAATATTTACGCCTAATACCGGTAAATAAAACATGTGAGTCAAAATCTACAATTTTACACATACCCTCTACAAAGTTAACCTTGTAACCCTTGTCACAAAGTTGACTAATGGAGATAAGGTTATGACATAAACCACTAACTAAATAAACATTTGTAATAAGGGGTTTGGAAGGATTACCGACTTTGCCTACTTCAATGATGGTTCCCTTTTGATTACCTCCAAAAGTGACCGTTGCACCATCCTTGATGCTAATCACTTCGGAGAGCAATGTGGGATCTCCCGTCATGTGTTTGGAGCAACCACTATCGAGTATCCATTCTTTCCTTTTAGAGCCAATATGACTTTTATTGCTCTCTTTCTTTTTCTTGGATACCTACATAATATACTGTAAGCTCATGGTACCCAATTTTTGTTGGGTCCAAGGGGATTAGCCCTTTAGAAGCCAAGTCCAAGTGGACTTTCGCTTTCCAACATAATTAACACTATTTATTACATCATTAAAATAGGAATCAACATAAGCATTCATATCATTTATGCTAGTGTTCTTAGGACCCCAAATTGTGTATGTTTTGGGTGTCCTTTTCCTAGTTGCATGAACAATTGATTGATTTCTATGTGGTGCGTCCTTCCTAGGAGCATGCATTCTAGCATATGAAGATGGAGGTGGATAAGCATGGGACATATATGTGTTGTATGCTAACTTAGGAACATGCATGTTATATGCAACATATGGAGCATGCATAACATGAGGTGGATGAGCATACATGGAAGAATGATGCGTATGAGCATATGAGCGTGTAGGGACACGTGCATGAGTATATCTCATATGTGGGTTTACACGTGTCCGTGGGCGTGGAGCATAAAAAGTGTCATTAGTGTCCACTTGTGAAGTAGGAGATTTCCTACGTGGATGAAGGTTGGTGTACATATAAGCATGACCTCTCTTTTGGTTTCCACCCTTAGTGGGTTTCTTGCCAAAAGAAAGAGATTGTGAAGTGGTGGCCTTCTTGGTAGGTTTGATATCAATAGTGTTTTTGACACCACTTGTGGATGCACCGGAGGATGGCCTCACAAAATCTATAGTTACACCACTATAGGAGGTGCGAGCATTAGATGCATTTGCTTCCACATAACCAAGTCCAACACGATGTGTGGCCGAAAATTGGTTTGCGAGCAATTCATCCAATTGTCCTTTCCCTTTGTTAAATCTCTTAACTCGGGAGGACATGAGCTCATATTTCTTCTTAAGAGAAGAAATATTGGTATCCAATGTGGACACCTGTGTTTTGAGCTCGTGCACTTCGGTTTTAAGAGAATCATTCTCAATACCCAATTGTGTGTTTTGTGAAGCTAGATCAATACTATCCTTAGGATACGTTTGATCTAGTTGAGATTTGAGGGAATTCACCTCATTTATCAAGATGTCATTTTGAGAAACCAAAGTGGCTTTCTCAAGTGTAAGTGTATCAACAATGGTGTCATTGTTGATAATGCATTGCATGGATGGTTTGCTAACATTTGATTTCTTTAAACTAGTATATCTAAGCATAAGAGATTGATACTTAGAAAATAATTCTTCGTTAGCAATACAAAGTTCATCCATTGTTACCTCGGGTTCATCGATGTTGCTTTCACTCTCATCGGAGAGTGGATCTTCTTGGGCCATGAAACACATATGGGCACTTTCACCCTTCTCATTCTCGGATTCGCTTAAGGAATCTCCGCTGGAATCATTGAACGTACCGACAAGTCCTTTCTTCTTATCCTTCTTGTATTTGTCGGACTTGTGGTACTTTGGAGCCTTCCACTTCTCTTTGTTTCGGAGCATTGTGCAATCCTTCTTGATGTGCCCTGGCTTGTTACACTTAAAACAAAGAGATGAAGTATTGTTAGTGGAATCAAATTTATTCTTGGAGGGAAATTTACCTTTGCGAAAGAAGCGTTGAAACTTCTTCGCCATTTGAGCCATCTCCTCCAAGTCCATCTCGTTCTCTGATTCTTTACTATCAGAGTATGAAAAATTAGCCTTGAATGCTAACGCTTTCTTCTTGGCCTCCGTTGGGTTCATCATCGCTCGAATCTTCAATCAGTTCTTCCTTCTTACTTCGTAAGACATGAGAGTACCGATGAGATTTACCACGGTGTAGTTATTTATGTCGTTGACCTCCTCAATGGCGATTGCTCTTCTTTCCCATTTGGAGGTCATTCCCATTATTATCTTTCTCACTATCTCTTGTTGGGTGTAGACTTGTCCAAGAGCTTCGAGTTAATGGGTGATGTCGGTGAAATGTCCATACATCGTTGCAATGCTATCATTATCCTGCATATGAAACATATCGAAGTTTTGTAGATCAACATATAGTTTAGACAATTTTACCTTATTTGTTCCCTTGTGGGTAACGACTAGATGCTTCCAAATTTGATAAGCACTCTCACATGTGCATATCTTATTGAACGCATCCGGATCCAACGCACAATGAAGAGCGTTCATTGCCTTGGCGTTGCTTACTTTGGCGTACTTCTCGGAGGGCGTCCATTTGTTAAAATCCTCTTCGGAGGGTTCAACGTATTCCTTGTGGAGGGTTCTCCAAAGAGAAGCACGCCTAAGAAACGTCTCCATCCGGTATTTTCAATAGCCAAAATTCGTGCCATTGAAACGCGGAGGACGAACCGTTGATTGTCCTTCGAAGACGGTAGACGCACCATCACGGTCGTGATTGTTGTACGAAGTCGGTGGAGGAACGTTGTTATTGTTGGATGCCATAGCTATAAACCAACACTTTGATACCAATTGTAAGGACCTGGCTATGCGGAAAACACTAGAAGGGGGTTGAATAGTGTTTATGCAATTTAAAATGATAGTTATACCAAATTAAATTCCTAACCAACAATTAATGCAAAATGTAAATAAACCCTAAATTGAAACAATGCAAACACAAGGATGTTTCATGGGTTCGGATTACCCAAGTCAACTTCTGAGTTGTTCCCTGTAATCCTACGTCCCTTCCACCCGGATACCACCGGATACTCAAGTTAGAACCCTAACTTGAGGTTTCCTTTAAATCCACTTGTAGCAACCCTACAAGTGAAATTGAAATACACTCAATGTCCTTGACTCCCACAACTTGGGAGCAAGCAAACCACTCTCACAAACCGAGAGTTAATCAAATTACGAAAGATATGAAATATTGAAATGACAACACTTACAATCACCTATGCCTTGAAGTAGAACTTGAAGGAGCAAGTGTGTTGTATGTTGAAGTCTCTCTTGGAAGAGAGGAAAGCCCTTTCTCTTGTCCCCACCAATTGCCTAGAAGATATATCTTTGATTCTAGGTTGGAGAGCAAGAGAGGAAACGATTGGAATTCTAGGGCTTTAGGATTTGAGAGCTTGAGAAGCTTGGAGATGAAAGCTTGAATGGATGAGTGATTCGTAGTGAAAAGTGTATATTTACGCCCCCTAACTACCCCCATTTTGTGTATATAACTCATTGAATCATGCTCCCTTAACTATATTTGCATTAATTCATCATCTTTTGAGCATATAATTTTATTTCAGCACAATTTCACTCTCCAAAACTTTATAAACATGAATTGTATTTTTACATATTTTTCTGGATTTTTCAGGAGTCCCGAAGGGGACAAGAATCAAGTACTTGGAGAAGTGAACCTGGAGCCAGGACAGTCGACTGTCCTTACAACGACAGTCGATTGTCATTACAATAGCAGTCGCCTGTCAGCTCGAAACCCTGCCTGGAGCGAACCAGAGTGCAACACAGTCGACTACAGAAGGATTGACAGTCGACTGTACGACTGTGCAGTCGACTGTCCTTTCAACAGCAGTCGACTGTTTCATCTACCCCTGAAGAACGAAAGAATGACAACTCTCTGTCAATTTGTCCACGGCTACAGCAGGCGATTGATGCACAAACGACAGGTGCCTGTGTCACTCACAGTTGCCTGTGAACTTCACATCAGTCGCTTGCCTGACCAACAACAGGCGACTGTCGCCAGTTTGACAGTCGCTTGTCGCGGGGTTTTCTGCTGAATCTGGGTTATGAGAAATGAGTTTTTCTTAACCCGATTTCTCTCCAGTCGTTGTGGGCCGTTGGATGCTTCTTTGGAGGGTTAGGATGCAATCCTTTCGGGGTTTAAAACCCCTAAACTCTGATGTAATGGGAATCATAATTCGACCAAGCCTCGTTTTTACTGTTCCATTGGGGGTTTAGACCCCCATCTTCTTCCCAAGGGCTGAGGCTAGGGCTTGGAGGCCATTGGAGCTTGGTGGAGCTTGGAGGAGGAGCAAGAGAGGGAAAGCCTGCGTTTTAGGGTTCTATTTGGTGATCTCTTCCTATCTCTTGTAACATTTGGTTTCTATTGTTTTGTAATGAATATTATTGAATGATTGTTGAATGAGAGTGAGACCCATTTGATAGTTGTTTGATTTCTGGCTTGTAATGAATGTATATTTGCTTTTCTTAAATGATTATCAGGTTTCTTTCATTATGAAGGCTTAGAGCCATTTGTGTGTGGATTGGGTTTAACTAGGGTTGTGTGGTTGATTAGTAATCATTCATCTCTTGCATTTAATTGGATTTAGCATGCCTTGAAATGGGTGCTAAGTAGTGTTGATTGATGGGTTGTGCCCTAGGTTTAATTGAGTCGTGCACTACTCTTAGCGGGAACGTAGAACAGTGGTGTACCTTAAGGGTCACACCTACGTGCACCATCCTTGCATTCTAGTGACACAGATGCAAGGATCGACTCACGAGCTCAAGTTAGGGATTCCAACCCACTAATCAACACACGAATGAATCGTGCATTACCCTTGGTGGGGCCGTAGAACGGCGGTGTGCCTTAAGGGCATTACCCATGTGCACAACCCTGCATACTTTGAAATAGATGCGAGGGTTGATTCATTTGGGATGAACCTATTGCTAATAAACCCATAAACCTAACGATATCCCATTCCATACACTTCTCCTTGCTGGCCTAGCTCCACACTTTGGTCTCCACCATACCTACCTTGGGTTTGGCTCGATCGTATCACCCCACACTTCCATACTACACTTGTTAGTTTAGTTGCTTGTACCAACACCTTTAGCATTCCTTAACCAATTGAGATTTTGATTGTGAAACGAATTGTCTCTGTGGATTCGACCCCGTACTCACAGGTTTATATTGCATTTGACACCCCTACACTTGGGAGGCGAGCGTGTGCATCCTACTAGGATTGTGCACGTCCCGTGGTCAATCAATTTGGTGCCATTGCCGGGACAACGATTTTCACATTCACATTTTTGGTTGGTTTTGGACACTTTAGGTGTAGTACTTCCAACTTAGTGTTGAGTCTTTTTGGTTGTTTATTTTATACTTTTTTGAGTCATTTTGCTTGCTTTCTTTCTTTTATTTTAAAAATCTTTTGTATAAATTTTTTTTCTTATGGATTTATTTTCAAACTTTAGCGATGCTGATGTGGAGGATTCCCAACTCCCACCGTTCTTTCACGGTATGGGGTTGGAAAATCCTAGTTCATTTATGCCAAAGTTTGAAAAATGGTGTAGAAAAGAGTTTTGGGATTTGTTTGATGATGACACTTGTGTAGATTTTATTTATTTTAAAGTATTCCCTCATACTTTGAGAGATGATGCTAAGATTTGGTTTGATGCTTATCCTTGAGATTCTTTTTCTACTTGGCTTTCTTTTCAGACTGATTTTCTTCGAGCTTTCTTTCCTATTTATTACAGGAATCTGGTACAGATGCGCCAGACATTTGACCAACACATGGCGAGCTTTATCCAGTTTGACGGTGAGACTTACTGTTAGGTTCTGGAGAAGTTCGATGGTTTAATGCTTGGGTGTCCATGCCATGCTTTCAGTACAGAGGATCTACTTCAGATTTTCGACACAGGTTTGCAGCTGTCGACACGGGACTTTGTGCAGATGAGCAGCAGTGGAGATTTCTTTGCATACACTACAGATGATGCATGGTTGTACCCGAGGGACCTTGCACCGAGCTGTCACTTGGATATAAGGATGATGGCCAGTCCCTGGTTCCACTTCAGGATTCAGAGCAGTAGGTTCAGTACCAGTCCGAGGAGCCACCTTTGGGCTCTTTTTCTTGCGACCCCATGGAATATCTAGCAGAGCAGGATGATGGGTTGCAAGAGAGCCAGGTAGAGGACGTTGAGAGATTGCACATTAAGGATCAGGAGGAGATGGATGATGGAGTGTGTGTCACCCATGTTGGAGAAACGACGCAGTTTCATTGGGTTGGTGGTGATGATGACATGGAGATGTGTCCAGGCGAGAGTGAGATGGATGACATCGAAGTGTCTGAGTCACATTGCCTATCTGATCCAGTACCACAGCTGGACGTGTGCAAGCATCTTGGGTGGACTGCTGAGATGGTTTACTATGGTGGTATTGAGGAGGACGAGTGCATGGGATACAGCCTACAGACTACTTTGGAGCCCGAGCCCTCCCTCCCTACTGATTCAGTTCAGCAACCATCACTTCAGACATCTCAGGACACACATCAGTCCGTCATCCAAGACGACGTTATTCAGGGTGGACCACAGAGTCCAGGGATGACTGTAGATGCCATTACCTTCGATCGCAAGGATGCGACAAGCGACTGTGACTGCGAGATGATCTACATTGAGCCTGCGCTGCCTTCTCTTCCAAACTTGCCCCTGCAGCCATTTCACCTGCCTCCTGAGGAGTTACATCAGCCAGGCGATAGCATCGCCATTCAAGAAAGTTCTCATCACACTTTTCCCTTCATTTCTAAATCTCATGCTTCATTTCCATATATATTAGATTCAGATTGTCGTCATACATATTCATATCCATATTTTTATTATGACGACCCTATTTGGACTTCCTTCATTGGAAGTCTTACTTATTTTCCTTAGATTGACACAGCTTGTCTCCCGCAGGACACATGAGTATATTCTAGGGAGATGCTGGGAGCTGTATTGCTAGTATCCAAGGAAGCTGGAGGAGCTTCGTTTCCAAAGCAGCTGGCTGAGGAACGAAAGGAGATGTTAGAGCAGCGCCTGCACCACTACACATTCGGGATCCGCCTTTTGCTAAGGTGTATTTCTTCCTTTACTTAGTGTAAATAAAGAAAAAAATAAACTTGTATGTTTAGTTTGTTTTTGCATGTTTTCTTTAGTATGTGTGTTTTCCCTCTAGCATCGTTGAATAATATCTAGTTTCACTTCAACCATTGAGGACAATACTCATTTCTAGTTGGGGGGAGTGAACTATGAAGTTGGATGCTAGTTTTGGGTAGTTTTGAAATTTTTTGATGTTAATAAAAAATTCTCATTCGTCATCATCATCATTCATTCATTTTAAGCATATCCTTTTGATGCCTCCATCCTTGCCTCCATCACATTTCTTTTGCTTAGTCCCTACATGCTTAATGCTATGCAATTTTTCGGATTATTATTTTGGTATCAACTTCATAGATGTTTGATTGGCGTGTTTTAATTTCTTTTCCATTTTGGAGTCAAATGTTAATACGCCAAATATTTTATATGTCGTGATACTCTCTTTGAAATAATTTGGGAATAGTTTGATGTAAGTGATTGCATGAAGTGGGATGAATAGCTTAGTTTTTGATTGGATAGGGT
Source organism: Scilla litardierei (assembly GCA_030789695.1). Taxonomy (NCBI): domain Eukaryota; kingdom Viridiplantae; phylum Streptophyta; class Magnoliopsida; order Asparagales; family Asparagaceae; genus Scilla; species Scilla litardierei. Next base: position 400,680,172 of record CM061142.1, on the reverse strand, counting down.
GTGGCCAATGGTGTATGTTTTGTTTTTCTCCTAAGGAGTGGGTGGATGAGTTGATAATTCATGTTTAGAATGAGAAAGAGAGTTATATAAGTGAATGGCTTTTCTAATCAAATTGAGTATCCGGTGCCCCACGAAACATTGGGGAGGACGCTAAAGATGAGATTTAGGGGATCATTCCATCCCTTTACCTATATAGCGTCATCGCGTGTATGCAAAGGTGTCGGTGTTTGCATTTCATAGCATGATTGCGTGAATGCAAAACATAAACATACTAAAACAAAAAGAATACAAAAAAGAGAGAAAAAAAGAAAAGAAAAAGAAAAAAAAATGAATGAATAAATGAAAGAATAAGCAACATGAGTGATGCAATCTCATCTTCCACAACTTAGAGGAAATTCTTTTGTTTTGGCCATTTCTTTGAAAATTGGAAACTTTACCATTTGTGATATATCCTGATATATGTGATACGGTGCTTATTACCCTACTTTTCTTTGAATTGGATTGAGGAGGATATCATTTGTTGTTTACTTTCATACATTGTGTATATTGGCTTTGAAATCATTTGGAAATAACATTTGGATTATGCCATGATGATATTTTGAGTTTGGTGCATGTTTTTCATTTAATCCGAATTTATCACTTATTTTGCTAGGGACTAGCAAAATGCTAGTTGGGGGGTGTGGTTCGTAGTGAAAAGTGTATATTTATGCCCCATAACTACCCCCATTTTGTGCTTATAACTCATTGAATCATGCTACCTTAACTATATTTGCATTAATTCATCATCTTGTGAGCATATGATTTTATTTCAACACAATTTCACTCTCCAAAGCTTTATAAACATGGATTGTATTTTTACATATTTTTCTGGATTTTTCAGGAGTCCCGAAGCGGACAAGAATCAAGTACTTGGGGAAGTGAACCTGGAGCCAGGACAGTCGACTGTCCTTACAACGACAGTCGACTGTCTTTACAAGAGCAGTCGCCTGTCAGCTCGAAACCCCACCTGGAGCGAATCAGAGTGCCATACAGTCGACTACAGAAGGATTGACAGTCGACTGTATGACTGTGCAGTCGACTGTCCTTTCAACAACAGTCGACTGTTTCATTTACCCCTGAAGGATGAAAGAATGCCAACTCTCTGTCAATTTGTCCAGGCTGTAGCAGGCGACTGACGCATAAACGACAAGCACCTGTGTCACTCACAGTCACATGTGAACTTCACAACAGTCACCTGCCTGACCAACAACAGGCGACTGTCGCCAGTTCGACAGTCGCCTGTCGCGGGTTTTTTCTGCCAAATCTGGATTATGAGAAATGTGTTTTTCTTAACCCGATTTCTCCCCAGTCGCTGTGGGCCGTTGGACGCTTCTTTGGAGGTTTAGGATGCAATCCTTTCGGGGTTTAAAACCCCTAAACTCTGATGTAATGGGAATCATAATTTGGCCAAGCCTTGTTTTTACTGTTCCATTGGGGGTTTAGACCCCCATCTTCTTCCCAAGGGCTGAGGCTAGGGCTTAGATGCCATTGGAGCTTGGTGGAGCTTGGAGGAGGAGCAAGAGATGGAAAGCCTGCGTTTTTAGGGTTCTATTTGGTGATCTCTTCCCATCTCTTGTAACATTTGGTTTCTATTGTTTTGTAATGAATATTATTGAATGATTGTTGAATGAGAGTGAGACCCATTTGATAGTTGTTTGATTTCTGGCTTGTAATGAATGTATATTTGCTTTTCTTAAATGATTATCAAGTTTCTTTCATTATGAAGGCCTATAGCCATTTGTGTGTGGATTGGGATTAACTAGGGTTGTGTGGTTGATTAGTAATCATTCATCTCTTGCATTTAATTGGATTTAGCATGCCTTGAAATGGGTGCTAAATAGTGTTGATTGATGGGTTGTGCCCTAGGTTTAATTGAGTCGTGCACTACTCTTGGCGGGACCGTAGAACGGTGGTGTACCTTAAGGGCCACACCTATGTGCACCATCTTTGCATTCTATTGACACAGATACAAGGATAGACTCACGAGCTCAAGTTAGGGATTCCAACCCACTAATCAACACACGAATGAATCATGCATTGTAATGCCCTACCAGCTACTGCACAAGTACTAGAGGGGGGGGGGGGGGGGGTGAATAGTACTTTAAAATAATAAGGCGTATAATTCCAAATTAAATTGCACACAACTACCAAATCAATTTGCGGAAGCTTAAATTGAATGACAACAATGAAATTAACAATGCAAACAAACGAAGTTAATGGGTTCGGATCCACCTAAGTCTCCCCGACTTGTTCCCGGTGATCCTACGTCCCAACCACCCGGATCCCCTCCGGATACTTGAGTTAGAAACCCTAACTCAAGATTTCCACTATGAATATCTTGTGAAAAACCTTCACAAGATCAAATTATACAAGCAATGGCAAAGTGAATCCCACAACCCGGGATCACAAACTTCTCTCACAACCGAGAGAGCCAATAAGCAATATAAAGAGTTTAAATGAAATAAATACTCTTACCACAAAATCCTATACCTTGAGTTTTTCTTACCCAATAGGTGGAATGAAGGATTTGGGGAAGATGAAGTTACCAAACCCTAGCACCAAGGAAATGAGCAGCAATGGGTGCCTAGGGATGATTTGGAAACTTGAATCAAGCAATAGCTTGAAGAGCTCACCAAGAACAAGCTTCTCTCGAGATCTAGAAATGAGAGAGAATGGGTTTCTTGTGAGGAAGAGAGCTTTAGATTTGAGGGAGAATAGCTATCTCTTTTGAACTCAATGAATCTCTTAATGGCAGCTCTATTGAAGATAGAAATGACCTAGGTTCGTATTTATAGGAACCCAAAAACATAAGTTAGGTCAATCTCCAACGGAAAGAAATCTGAGAGAATTAGTCGGTCAAAGAACACTCACTGACCGACTAGTTCATCAACTAGTCGGTCAGTCACAAAGCATGGACCGACTAAGAGCAGATCTGAGAAGAGATAGAATTTCAGACCTAGAAAACTAGTCGGTCATCCAATGAGCGTAGACCGACTAAGAGGCAAAACAACATAGTCTGAAGGCAAGTTGACTTAGTCGGTCCAAGAACAAAAGTTGACCGACTAGATTGTCAACTAGTCGGTCATCAAACGTTCTTAGACCGACTAACGGTAAACAGTAGCTTAGGAGAAATTTGGCATGTACAGTAAATCATAACTAGTCGGTCAAAGAAGCATCACTGACCGACTAGTTCACAAACTAGTCGGTCGGTGAGTCAACGTAGACCGACTAACTGTAAACAGTAAAGAACAAAGATTTAACTGACTGAAACTAGTCGGTCCAAGAACAGTGGCCGACCGACTAGATCACCATCTAGTCGGTCAGTACTTGTTCTTGTACCAACTAACATGCACAACAAAGTCCGAAACGAAGCGCGACGCTTCGAGGAAGTTAGAGTGAACTTGTGCAAGAATCCTAGAGCTACGAAATGAGCGAAATGAAGATAGAAACGTAAGATATACTCAAGGCTTAACATTCTATCAATCGAAACTAAAAGACTATAAATAAAACCTTAATAAACGGTCTTTGAGAGCTTCGATTGAATCTTCATTACTTCCAAAGCGTTGTAAGAGCTTCAACGAAGCTTTAGGCTTGAATACGAGCTTTTGGAAGTGTTGAGATGTCGCTTTGAATATTCTCGTGAAATTGGCGACGATCTCCAATACTGCGCTCACAAATTGTTAGTTCATGAATTATTTATGTTTGCTCATCATCCAAAACCAAATCCGGGGAGTCCAATATTCAACATTCTCCCCCTTTTTGGTGATGACAAACCAACATAAATAATAATCAAAGATAATAATTCAAATGTAAAATACTTACTCCCCCTGCATTGATGACACGTTAATTCCAAAATGAATATAAATGAATTGCATCAAGCAGACGAGTAAGATAAATAAAGTGAATTGATTTTTGAAATATCGGATTTTGAAAATCCTTATTTGTATCTTAACTCCCCCTGAATCTAACATATCAAACTAGATTCTTGGAAATTGAGTTAAATTTTTCATTTGCGCCTATTTATTATCATTATCTCTCCCCCTTTGTCATTATCCCAAAAATGGGCGGGCATACAACGACAACAATTAGGAAATGTAAAATCCAACATCGGGAGTCGTAGACAAAGACAATGGACCAACTTGACACCAAGGGAAAAATGTGGAAATCAAAACAAGGTGTGTCAAATTTTCCATTATCAATAAAAATCAACGATAATCAAAATCATCAAAAATACCAAATGTTTATTCATTTCTTGAATAAAGAAACATACTCTTCAATATTCAATATTCTTGGTTAATTTTGTGCATGGAAAACAATTCTATAAAATTACAGAATTTAAATCCATTTAACCAACTTTTTATGCGTCGATTCGATATCACATTTCAAACATATTCAACGAATATTAAATTTGCACGACGAATAAAAGATAAAGTGAACGATGATGAACATATATATATATATATATATATATATATATATATATATATATATATATATATATATATATATATAGACAACATGAGTACATCCAAACGATATCACATCGAATATATGAGATACATCATATCAAGCGCTACATAATATCAAAAAGAAATACATCATCATCATCATCAAAATCAATACTACTACAAAAAAAATACATCATCATCAACATATCATAAAATCCAACACCGACAACCAGAAAGCACAAAAGAAATACAACAAAGCATCTCTCAACCCCATCCTAACCCAAGACACTCTCACTAGAATATATCATCCAAAGTGTATATGGAGAGTCCTCGGAACAACGATCACGAGGAGGAGGCCGGATCTGCAGCGTCCGTGGGTCCAGTCGACGGAGTGGACTCAGGATCTGCAGGGAGTAGAGGTGTCTCAACAGATGGAATCGTCGGGGCAGGAGTCGAGATCTCAGCAACAGGCTCAACAGCAGCATGAGTCTCGACAGAAGCAGCAGCAGCAGATACATGAGCAGGCTCGGAAACTGGGTCAGCAGCAGGCTCAGAAGGCTGAAGAGTTGCAGCAGATGGCTCTGGAACACCGGAAGAGGTGGCAACTCCAGGAGCAGAAGAGGAAGTACCAGCAGCAGCAGAAGTGCCCTTGGGGGCACGAGTCGAAGCACGACAGATCTCCTCAACGTCCTCCTCATCCATCTCATCCAACTCCTCTCCCTCAGACACGGAAGGAGGAAGCTCAACACCCATCTGACGGGCCATACGGCAGACCACCTCCTCGGTACGAGCCAAGCGGGACTCGTGATGAAGAAGTATCCGGACGACGTCATCAAGGGTGGCAACGGGAGTAGCAGATGCACCGGCAGAGGCAGGGACAGACGCCGAAGGTGTCGTCCTCTGAACGTGACGAAGCGCCGCAAGAGATTTCTTGACGGCCGTCGCATTCAGGGGAGGACCAAGGGGACCCTCATCGTCACGAGGCAATGTGACACGAAAATGACGAAACACGAGGGTCAACATGCAAGGAAATGGGATATGAGCCGATTTATTGGACTTTCGAATACACTCGAAAGAGTCAATCTTATCGAGTATAATTCGAGCCCAATTAATCGAGCTCCCCTTGAAGATCGCATAGATAAGCTTCAAAAATGGCTGGGATGGTAAAGATGAGGAGCCGTACTTGGGAAGCAAGCACGACTTCAGAATCAGATTAAGGACCCATGCATTTGGCTTGAAAGATTTAGATGGCACGCCAATCATGGCAGGAGGAATCTGATGGAAAATCTCTGAAAGGATGGTCTGATCAAGAGAAGAAATATCATCTACCGAGATATCAGAAGGAAGAAGGCCAGACGAAGAGATACCCAAAATCTCTCCTAAGATTTCCGCAGCGAGGACTATAGGAGTCCCCAAAACGGTCGTCTCAACAGAGTGGGTCTGATCGTACTGACCCCGGATCCTATTAGCATAGAAAAGCTTCACTAATCTAGGGTAGGGGTGAGGATTCGCCTTCGGGTCATATCGAAGGTAATCGAGAAGACCCGACGACGACAGAAGATCAGCTAACCCTATGAAGTCGCTAAACTGGACGAAATGTTCCAGAAGAAGCGGGCAATGTTCGATACGGTTATATGCCGCGAGACACAAAGGGTCATCGCGACATAAGGAAATATCGACACCGCCCACCGGCATCGGACCCTTTCCCTTAGGTTTTCGAGTAGACGTACGAGGGTGGGTGCTAGACTCGGGATGAATAGGAGGAGTGGGTTCCCTATGAGTCTCGGTCTCGGGGTTATACTCCGTATCGGAATCGGTAGGAGTATGGAACGAAGATTGAGAAGCAAGAATTTTGGCCTTTGGCTTAGGCTTGGGTTTGGGTTTCGGTTGACCTCTAGGTTTAGCGGTCGTCGTCCTCTTCTTCTTGAGAGGAGGCGAAGACGACGAAGGATGGGTGGTCTGGCTCTACGCTTCGGAGGGGTTGGATGCTCGGGATCCGAAGAGATTGGATCAACGGTCATCGGAGAGGGGCTAGAGGGAGTGATCGGAATGCGTGTTCTTGCCATAGTCGAAGCAAGACACGGGACAAAGAGATCAAACGAAGAAGCCCTAGCCGAAACAGAAGATAAACCCTAAGAACCCTAGAAACCGAGCAAGCCCTAGCTCTAGGAAATGAAATCTAACCCTAGGAGGAGAGGAGATCACCTAGAACGAGGGGCCGACGGAGGAGATCGACGGAAATGGCCGGAAAAATGGCCGGAGAACGATCGGAAGTCGAAGGGTTTCGAGGGAGGTCGGGGTTTTGAGCGGAGAGAGAAGAAATATCGATCGATTTGAATGAAAATCGATCGACTAAACTGAGTTTAAGTCGGTCGATTTCCCAAATGACCAAACAGCCCCTGGCACAACTAGTCGGTCACAGTTCAAGCACTGACCGACTAGATCACGATCTAGTCGGTCGGTCAATGAGCTTGAACCGACTAGGTGCAAACAGTGGCTGAATCCAAGAATTACTGACAAGATTTAGTCGGTCTGTGTTCAAGTACTGACCGACTAGATCACGATCTAGTCGGTCGGTCACTGAACATGAACCGACTAAAGAGTCAAAAACTTGAAAATCAAGTTCTCTCCATAATACGCTTGGACGATAAATCTCAAAACTCTCAATAAACATCTAAACTACCCCATTAATCATCGAAAAACAGAAATTTGACGATTACGCACAAATCGAACGAAAAATTAAGATATCACATAAAATTCCCGAAAAATCCAATAATTCTAGTATGAATGAGATATTGTCAAGAATAATAGCATGCAAAATTATTGAATGAAACATGAATCCTATATCTCGGATTCACCCATAATCCCCAATTCTCGACGCAACTGCACAAAGGAGTCCTCCTTTAGGGGTTTCGTGAAAATATCGGCGATTTGCTTTTGGGTTTCAACGTACACTAGAATGATGTCCTTTTTAGCAACATGGTCATCTAAAAAGTGGTGTCGGACATCTATGTGTTTCGAACGGGAATGATGTACCGGGTTCTTGGAAATACATATTGCACTTTGGTTGTCAACCATGATAGGGCAAGTATCACAATTTATACCAAAGTCTTTAAGTGTGTGTCTCATCCAAAGAACTTGAGCACACGCGGCACCGGCGGCAATATATTCCGCCTCGGTGGTTGAAAGTGATACGGAATTTTGGTTCTTGGAAAACCAAGAGACAAGAGAATTTCCTATAAAATGGCAAGTGCCACTAGTACTTTTCCTGTCGGATTTGCATCCCGCATAATCTGCATCACTATATGAGATTAACTCATATGTGCTAGATTTCGGATAAAGTAATCCAAAATCTAAAGTGTAACTTAGATAGCGAAAAATACGCTTTACCGCTACTAAGTGAGACTCCTTAGGTTGAGACTGATAACGAGCACATATACATACGTCAAACATAATATCGGGCCTACTTGCGGTAAGATAAAGCAAACTACCTATCATACCTCGATATAAACGAATGTCTACATCCTTACCGCCCGTATCCTTGTCAAGATGCGTAGTCGTGCTCATTGGAGTCTTTTTCCCGGAGGCATTCTCCATTCCAAATCGCTTTAGCAACTCCACCGTGTACTTCGTTTGGTGGATGAAGATTGCATCGTTCATTTGGCGAATTTGGAGACCTAAGAAATATTTGAGTTCGCCCATGTGGCTCATCTCAAATTGTTCCTTCATAACATTAGAAAACTCTTCGCAAAGAGCGAAGTTAGTAGCACCGAAAATGATATCATCAACATAAATTTGAACTAATAAAATATCATTATTCGCATGCTTAATAAAAAGTGTTGAATCGGCTTCGCCCATTTTAAAATTCAAATCCAAAAGAAAATTCTTTAGGCGATCATACCAAGCTCGAGGAGCTTGTCTCAAACCATAAAGAGCTTTCTTTAGTTTAAAAACGTGATTTGGAAATTTTTCATTTACGAAGCCCGGAGGTTGAGAAACGTAAACTTCCTCAACGACATCTCCGTTTAAAAATGCACTTTTAACATCCATTTGAAATAATTTAAAATTCTTATGGCATGCAAAAGACAAAAGTAATCTAATTGATTCTAATCTAGCTACCGGAGCGAAGGATTCTTCGAAATCAATACCTTCCTCTTGTCGATAGCCTTGAGCTACTAACCGAGCTTTGTTCCGGACGACGAATTGGTTTTCGTCGGTTTTGTTCTTGAAGATCCACTTTGTCCCTATGACGGTGTGGTTCTTCGATGGCAATGGAACAAGCTCCCACACTTCATTCCTCTCGAATTGAATGAGCTCCTCCTCCATGGCTAAGATCCAAGCGCTATCTTCGCATGCTTCATTAATATTCTTTGGCTCTATCGATGAGGCAAAGGCACAATTTGCGAAGCGGTGAACTTGGGATCTTGTCTTGACACTATCATAGATATTGCCAATGACTTGCTCATGGGGATGGTCACGAACCGAATGAAGCCGTTTGGGAATACCTTGATCACTTGGAACATTCTCAACAACTTCATTAGTTGGGTTAGTCTCAATAGAATCAATAGAATCATTAGACTTAGAATTATCAAACGAATCACATAAAACATCCATAGAATCATTATCATTTGAAATTCTAGTTGGAACAAATCCTTCATTAAATGAGACATGAAGCGATTCCTCGATCGTTGAGGTTCGTTTGTTGAATATCCGGTAGGCTTTGCTACGCGTAGAATATCCAACAAAAATCCCCTCATCGGATCTCGGATCGAATTTGTCCAAACTACCATATGTGTTCTTAATAAAACATTTCGAACCAAAAACACGGAAATGTTTAACTTGAGGCAACCTACCAAACAACAATTCATAACAAGTTTGTTTAGTGCCGGGCCTCAAAAGTATTCTATTAAACACATAGCAAGCGGTGTGTACCGCTTCCGCCCAAAATTGATGGCCAAGTTGGCTATCATCAAGCATAGTGCGAGCACACTCCACTAGCGTCCTGTTCTTTCTCTCAACTACACCATTTTGAGGAGGTGCACGAGGGAAAGAGAAGGTGTGAGTAATACCAACTTCATCACAAAATGTTTCAAAAGACTCATTCTCAAATTCACCTCCATGATCACTACGAATAGTGACAATGGTGGTTCCTAAGAGATTTTGTACTTTCTTAACAAAAATTGTGAAGTTTTCAAAAGCTTCATTTTTATTGCACAATGAAAATACCCAAGTAAATCTTGAATAGTCATCTACGATGACAAGTCCATACCTTGCATTTCCTAAGGAAGCAACTCTAGTTGGCCCAAATAAGTCTAGATGTAATAGCTCTAGTGGCCGTTTAGTAGAGATGCTTTTCTTAGGTTTAAATGAAGATTTAGGAAGCTTGCCGCATTGACAACAATCACAAAAACTTTTCTTTTCAAAAACAAGCTTCGGAAAACCTTTAATAGAATTCAATTTTGAAAGCTTATATAGTGTTCCAAAGTTCACATGTCCAAAGCGTCGATGCCATAAGTGTTGTTCACTTGTGTTGGCAACGAGACATTGTTCATATGACTTAGGAAGATCCAAAATATAGATGTCTTTACGACGAGTTCCGGAAAATAATAATTTTTCATTATCCTTTCTTAAAATATAACACAATCCTTTCGCAAAGCTAACTTTGTAACCTTTGTCACAAAGTTGACTTATTGAAATAAGATTATGATTTAAACCACTAACAAGATACACATCACTAATTAATGGTTTAGAAGGGTTACCGACATTACCAACACCTATGATGGTTCCGCTCTCGTTGCCCCCAAATACGACGCGGTTTCCATTCGCAATGGGAACCACTCCGGAGAGCAAACGAGCGTCACCCGTCATGTGTTTGGAGCACCCGCTATCGAGTATCCAATTCCCTTTGGAGCTAAATTTAAATTTGTTGCTCCTTCCCTTTTTCTTTTCCTTGAGTACCTAAAGATAGACAATTTCATATCATGGTACCCAAGGTCATTGGGTCCAAGGGATTAGACCTTTGGAAGCCAAGTCCAAGTGGACTTAGACTTCTCCACATAATTCTTACTATGCACAACATCCGAAAAATAAGCATTCATATATATTTGTTTTTCGTCCATGCTTGTGTCCTTTAGGCTCCAAATAGTGAAAATTTTGGGAGCCATCATCCTATTGGGTGCATGCATGCTACATTGATTTCTACGTGATGCATGTTGTGGATAGGCATACGAGACATGATGGAATGGTGCATGACGAGAATTATTCATATGATGAGGTGGGTGTACATATGCATGTGTGGGAACACGTGCGTGAGGGTGTCTCACTTGGTGTGCACGTGCCCGGGAATGTGTTGCATAAAAATCATCATAAGTGTGAGACGGTGGAGTAGGACGTGTGTTCCTACGTGGCATGGTATTGGTGTACATGTAAGCATGCCCCTTCTTTGGAGGTCCACCCAAAGTGGGTTTCTTTCCGAAAGAGGGTGTGGACGAGGTGGAAGCACCATTGGAAGATGAACTTCCAATAGAGTGTTTGCTCCCACTCGTTGAGGCTTCGGAAGTTGGCCTAACAAAAGTAGTGACCGACTTGGATGAATTTCCCATCATATACCCCAAGCCAATGTGGTGTTTGGCCGGAAGTAAGTCTTTTAGGATATTATCCAAATGGCCCTTACCTTTGTTGAATTCGTTGATTCGGCCCAATGTGTTCTCATATTTCTCTTTGAGAGAACGCAAAGAAGTATCCAAAGTGGATATTTGCGAAGTGAGCACATAAACACGAGATTTAAGATTCTCGTTCTCAATACTCAAAGTCGAGTTTTGAGAAGTTAAATCCGCTATCTCATGTTCTTCCGTATCCTCAATTCTAGCATGTTCAAGTTTAGATTTGAGATTCACAATCTCATTTCTTAACTCTTCAACAACGGTGTCGTTGTTGGTGATGATAGTCTTAGGCGATGTTTGAATGCTAGCTAGGTCATCTTTTACCTTAGTATATCTATTTACTAACTTAGTATATTTTGACCAAAGTTGAGTGTTAGCATCCCTAAGATCATCCATCGTTACCTCATCGCTTTCTTCATCACTATCATCGGAAGAGGAGGATCCTTGATCGTGCTCCTCTCTTGCCATGAAGCACATATGTGCTTGCTCCACTTTCTCATCATCCGACTCTCCGCTTGAGGAATCCTCGGAGTCGGTGAATGTTACTCCGACAAGTCCTTTCTTGTACCCCTTCTTGTATTTCTTGGACTTATCGAATTTTGGCGCCTTCCACTTCTCCTTTTGTTTGTTGAGAGGACACTCCGCTTTCATGTGTCCTGGCTTATTGCACTTGAAACACAAAGGAGAGGAAGAGGCGTTAGAAGAACCAAATTTACCTTTGGTCTTGAAGTTACCTTTCCGAAAGAAACGGTTGAACTTCTTGGCCATGAGTGCCATGGACTCCAAGTCCAACTCGTTTTCCGAGTCTTCATCATCGGAAGATGTGGATGAAGCCGCCTTGAATGCAATCGCCTTTTTCTTAGGCGCATCTAGGTTCAAATATGACTTCATCTTTTCTTGTAGCTTCACCTTGCTATCTTTGCGTACCTCGTATGACATCAAGGTACCCATTAGTTGAACTACAGTATATTTGTCCATGTCATTACCTTCCTCGATGGCGAAGGTACGTTTTTCCCAAGAAGAGGGAAGTCCTTCAATAAGCTTTAAGCACTTCTCCTTTTGAGTGTAGATCTTGCCGAGGGCCTCTAACTCGTTTATTATGTCAACGAAATGAGCGTAATATTCTTTCATCTTCTCGCCCTGTTGCATGTGAAACATTTCGTAATCTTTGGTTACGACAACGAGTTTAGAGTCTCTTACCCTACTCGTCCCTTCATGTAGTATGAGGAGAGAGTTCCAAATTTGATATGCACTCTTACATGTGCATATCTTATTGAAATCCTCGGGCTCCAATGCGCATTGCAAGGCGTTCATTGCCTTGGCATTGCTTACCTCCGCGACGACTTCCGCGGTAGTCCATTTCTCAAAATCTTCTTCTTCGGGTTCAATATACTCCTTCATTGTAGTTCTCCATAAAGATGCACTTCGGAGGAAGGTTTCCATCCGACACTTCCAGTACCCGTAGTTGGTACCGTTGAAGAATGGAGGCCTCGTAGAGGAATGTCCTTCCATCACTGAAGATGCTCCTTCACGGTTCCTGAAGGTGTCATAGTTGGAAGGTGGACACACGGTCTTGTTGTCGTTGGCAGACATAGCTGAGTATCTGGCTCTGATACCAAATGTAATGCCCTACCAGCTACTGCACAAATACTAGAGGGGGGGGGGGTGAATAGTACTTTAAAATAATAAGGCGTATAATTCCAAATTAAATTGCACACAACTACCAAATCAATTTGCGGAAGCTTAAATTGAATGACAACAATGAAATTAACAATGCAAACAAACGAAGTTAATGGGTTCGGATCCACCCAAGTCTCCCCGACTTGTTCCCGGTGATCCTACGTCCCAACCACCCGGATCCCCTCCGGATACTTGAGTTAGAAACCCTAACTCAAGATTTCCACTATGAATATCTTGTGAAAAACCTTCACAAGATCAAATCATACAAGCAATGGCAAAGTGAATCCCACAACCCGGGATCACAAACTTCTCTCACAACCGAGAGAGCCAATAAGCAATATAAAGAGTTTAAATGAAATAAATACTCTTACCACAAAATCCTATACCTTGAGTTTTTCTTACCCAATAGGTGGAATGAAGGATTTGGGGAAGATGAAGTTACCAAACCCTAGCACCAAGGAAATGAGCAGCAATGGGTGCCTAGGGATGATTTGGAAACTTGAATCAAGCAATAGCTTGAAGAGCTCACCAAGAACAAGCTTCTCTCGAGATCTAGAAATGAGAGAGAATGGGTTTCTTGTGAGGAAGAGAGCTTTAGATTTGAGGGAGAATAGCTATCTCTTTTGAACTCAATGAATCTCTTAATGGCAGCTCTATTGAAGATAGAAATGACCTAGGTTCGTATTTATAGGAACCCAAAAACATAAGTTAGGTCAATCTCCAACGGAAAGAAATCTGAGAGAATTAGTCGGTCAAAGAACACTCACTGACCGACTAGTTCATCAACTAGTCGGTCAGTCACAAAGCATGGACCGACTAAGAGCAGATCTGAGAAGAGATAGAATTTCAGACCTAGAAAACTAGTCGGTCATCCAATGAGCGTAGACCGACTAAGAGGCAAAACAACATAGTCTGAAGGCAAGTTGACTTAGTCGGTCCAAGAACAAAAGTTGACCGACTAGATTGTCAACTAGTCGGTCATCAAACGTTCTTAGACCGACTAACGGTAAACAGTAGCTTAGGAGAAATTTGGCATGTACAGTAAATCACAACTAGTCGGTCAAAGAAGCATCACTGACCGACTAGTTCACAAACTAGTCGGTCGGTGAGTCAACGTAGACCGACTAACTGTAAACAGTAAAGAACAAAGATTTAACTGACTGAAACTAGTCGGTCCAAGAACAGTGGCCGACCGACTAGATCACCATCTAGTCGGTCAGCACTTGTTCTTGTACCAACTAACATGCACAACAAAGTCCGAAACGAAGCGCGACGCTTCGAGGAAGTTAGAGTGAACTTGTGCAAGAATCTTAGAGCTACGAAATGAGCGAAATGAAGATAGAAACGTAAGATATACTCAAGGCTTAACATTCTATCAATCGAAACTAAAAGACTATAAATAAAACCTTAATAAACGGTCTTTGAGAGCTTCGATTGAATCTTCATTACTTCCAAAGCGTTGTAAGAGCTTCAACGAAGCTTTAGGCTTGAATACGAGCTTTTGGAAGTGTTGAGATGTCGCTTTGAATATTCTCGTGAAATTGGCGACGATCTCCAATACTGCGCTCACAAATTGTTAGTTCATGAATTATTTATGTTTGCTCATCATCCAAAACCAAATCCGGGGAGTCCAATATTCAACATGCATTACCCTTGGTGGGGCCGTAGAACGACGGTGTGCCTTATGGGCATTACCTATGTGCACAACCCCGCATACCTTGAAATGGATGCGAGGGTTGATTCATTTGGGATGGACCTATTGTTAATCAACCCATAAACCTAACGATATCCCTTTCCACACACTTCTCCTTGCTTGAACAGCTCCACACTTTGGTCTCCACCCTACCTACCTTGGGTTTGGCTCGATCGTATCACCCCACACTTCCACACTACACTTGTTAGTTTAGCTGGTTGTAGCAACACCTTTAGCATTCCTTAACCAATTGAGATTGTGATTGTGAAACGAATTGTCTCTGTGGATTCGACCCCATACTCACGGGTTTATATTGCATTTGACACTCCTACCATTGGGAGGCGAGTGTGTGCATCCTACTAGTATTGTGCATGCCCCACGGTCAATCAATGAGTAACCCCTCAATGGAACAGTAGGGGCTACCTTTATAGGTTTCTCAAAACCCTCAAACTGAATCCCCAGAAACCCCTTTGAAATCCATGGAGAAAAATCCAACGGATAGAATTTACACAGTCGACAGTCGACTGTTGAACAAAACACAGTCGACTGCTGCACTGTGTCAGAGGGTAGGTGAGAATTCAAACGGTAACTTACCACATGGACATTCGACTGTTGAAGAGAAGACATGCGCTTGTAAATCCAACAGGCGACTGTAAATCCTTCTATAGGCGACTGGCTGCAATATAGGTAAGCTGAGAAAATCTCAGAAAGTTTTGGGAAGACACGACCGGCGATTGATGTGGAACACACAGGCACCTGTGCCATGGGCATGCGACTGTGAAACCAACATCAGTCGACTGTCACAAAACTGGAAATTTCCAGAGAGCAGAGTCTGCAGAGAAGTTTTTATACAGATGACTGTTGAAGCATTGACAGTCGACTGTGCCATGGACAAGAGACTGTAAATACAACATCATTCGATTGGCAATAAAACTTGAAATATTCCAGAGAGCAAATTTTGTAGAGGAATCATGGACAAGCGACTGTTGAAGCATTGACAGTCGACTGTGCCTTGGACAGTCGACTATAAATACAACATCAGTGGACTAGCCAGATGAAAAAGAAAATGATCTTTGGGCAGAAGATAGACATGCGACTGATTAACAAATCACATGCGACTGTATCTTGGACAGGCGCCTGTAAAATGTACAACAGTCGCCTGAAGGAGTTCAAGTTTAGAAAGCCCAAAAATTAATTGATTAAGTATGTGCATAACAGGTGACTGTAGAACAAATCATAGTCGACTGTTTTGAGACATGCGACTGTAAATCGTTCAGCAGTCGCCTGTTGAAATCACAACATGCACATGTTTGGTAAAATTGAATTGGAGTCTAAGGAAAAGTGATCTAATGATTTCCTAGGACATAAATGAAGACGTGTGTGTGCTCCAATATAGTTCTACTTCTAAGCTACATACTATAAGAGAAAAAGAAGATTACATTATGTAGAACTCTCTCTTCGATCCAAATTATGAGCCTGAAGTCTTCTAGGAGCTTGAATCACCATCTTCGATCATCCAATCCACTTTTCTTGCTTTCATTGATCTTTGAGTGACATCCATTGCTAATTGATCTTCATGATATGCTTAGGCAATGGATTAAATGCAAATAAGGGATTAGTCACACGTATTTATGTTTGCTCATCATTAACACAAAGTAGGGAGAAGTCCAATACACAGCGATTACAGAACAAAGTTCAGGCACCTGAAGGTTGACATGCGACTGATAAATGTACAACAGTCGACTATCACACAAGATGGATTGGAGCTTAAAATGACATGTTATGCACATTGGCTCTCTAGGCGATTGATAAACAATGTTTAGGCGTCTGTTGGTTGACATGCGCATGTCTATTGTACTTCAATCGCCTGTACCAAATGCTCAAGTATGAGTCAAGGAATTTTGACTTGAGCCTATGCAGAACAGCTGTCTGTTGAAGGATGGCCAGGTGCCTGGTGAACACTAGTCGCCTGTTATACCTTCAACAGCCGCATGTTAGAAGTCCAAAAACTCCAATTGAGTTTTTGGCAACGTGAACATATTGGATTGGTTTTTATAATGATCCTAAGGTTCACTAAGATGGAAAATGCATATGCATGAATGAAAGACCATCTAATTAGGGCATTACAATGTCCTAGACTCAAAAAGAGAAAAGCAAGTAATAAAGTATTACATGGATTACAATTTGCTTCTCCTAGAGTCTAGTCTTCAAGCTCTTGATGCCTTGAATCTCCCCATCATCTTCCAAGCTGTGGCACCTCTTGATGAGCTTCCTTTCATCAAGCTCCAAGTTATGTCAATGCTCCTCTTAATGTCCATCCTCATGCTCCAAGCTTTTGCTTCATAGGATGATATTCATGACTTCATCCAAGCTTGCGCAATCCATTAATCTTGGAGGTCTTTAAGAAGTCCATTGCATCTTCCTCCAAGCTTTATGCTTTGTCTCATCAACATATAATCATTAAGATAAACTGAGACTAAACATAAGATTGATTAAAACACTAACATAATGTGTTGATCATCATCAAAACAACATTAGTCTTGACCCTCAAGAACTAACAAGTAATAGTCCTTTGCCTTTGCTCTAACCTAAACAAAAAATTGTACAAATACACTCTATCATATATACAATTTGATGCAATAGATTTCAAAAATGCTCAAACCAAACATAAACATTGAAAAGTAAACACTAGATGATTTTGAACTTCCATCCTGATTTCTGTGCCTACTTTGTGACGGTAACTAAGATGCGACATTTGAATTCATGTTAATGGCAGATGTTATTGCGTAAATGTTCTTAATTGGCAGAGTTTTGACAGCATCAAAATTAAATATATCATCATCATCAAGCTAATCAACTTCTTCTGGGAATACATGATCTTCTTTTTCAGTGATCTACTCATCATCAGAATCAATTTCGTTAACGAAAGTTGGATCAATTTGCTGTTTTCTTTTAATACTCCTCTCTTTTAAACGAGTATTGTACATAACATACCCAAAAAAGAGTAGTCGTAGATTGGTAAATCATGATTCATAACAAATGCAAGACCATCCATAGATTCATAGTAACAATTCTCACAATTTGACACTGTGTGACAATAACAATTCCCACAATTTTTAAAATTAAACTATAAAATAAAACTATTATGGCAGTAACAAGATTAAAAAACATGATATTAATTAAAATTCGATATAAAATGTTTAAAATTAAATATTTAAACTCAATTAAATTTAATCACCTCAAATTTGACTCAAACTCGACGATTGAAGGGGGTTCAAAGTCGGAGATGTAAGGGGATCGTCAGTTGTTTGATCGGCCATCAGCGGCTAGAAACGAAGAAGAAGAGGGGAAGAAAGGTCCTTTGGTTGATCCGTTTGGGGCAGTTGACGGTCATCGGTTGTGATACTGAAGAAAAGACGAAGGGAGCAGCAGAATTCTGGGAGGTTTGACGTCAAATGCAGGGAAACGTCGAGTAGAATCAATCGATGCAGCAGCACAGCCATAACTTCTAAGGGTTATGTTTTTTCTCTTCTTTTTTCCCCTTCTCTACTCTCTAGTAGTCATCGGTTAGGAAACAGAACTTTATGGTTCGATTTTTTCTCTTTTTTTTCTTAAAGCAGCATGTTAGTCACGTGAATGTGCCATGTGCATTTAAAATGAACCGAGCCCAATCAAATGCATGCTCCAATTGTATTATTTCTTGGGTAGGCACTTTTAATGCTCAGACCAAAAAACACGATCCAACGTTTCATGCCCAGCTTCTCATTATACTTGGGAGCGAGGACGCGAGCGGGTCCGCATGGGCTGAAGCGGTGAAGCTCAAATCCAATAAGCGTCTGTGAATAAAACCAATCGTAGTAACTTGCATGCATTCAGAAGCAACAAAAATAACTTTAAATTTAAGCCAACATCCAGAAGAAAGTACACAAAGTAACTAGGCCCCAAGCATGGCCAACAATACCAGAGTTCTACAAAGAAAATGGGTACACATCCTAAAAATGTAGTAAGAAATATGCTAAGAAGCAGCAGGTAAAGCTCATCAGCTAACCCTCGGTAGGGAGGACTTCTGGATTAGCGTACTCCTGGTCCATTGGTTCAGTCTCCTCAAGCAATTCATCTTCTAAATAACCTGTCTCGTGACCTGACATACATTTCACACAACATGGAAATGTATGTCAGCAAGGGTCCTTGGCAAGCAAACAGTGAGAGAGGGACCCTTGGCAAGGTTTTCGAAATAGTTTGCATGGCAGTTAAAACATTACTAAAAATTGAGCAGTTATGATTTCTAAGCAGTATGAACAAGAATTGTAAGGATCCTGTCTATAGTGAAAATACTAGAAGGGGGGTTGAATTGTGTTTATGCAATTTAAAAAGATAGTTACACCAATTTAAATGCAATCCAACTAAATAGTGCGAAATTAAAATTAAACCTAAAATGAAACACACGCAAACGCAGAGATGTTTCAAGGGTTCGGATTACCCAAGTCACTTCCCGAATTGTTCCCGGTAATCATACGTCCCTTCCACCCGGATACCTCCGGATACTCAAGTTAGAATCCTAACTTGAGGTTTCCTTAAAACCCACTTGTAGCAATCCTACAAGTGAAATCGAACTACAATCGATTGACCTTGACTCCTACAACTTGGGAGCAAGCAAACCACTCTCACAACCCGAGAGCAATTGCAAATAACGAAAGTTATGAAATTATGAAAGCAACACTTACAATCACCTATGCCTTGAAGTAGAACTTGAAGGAGAAGTGTGTTGTGTGTTGAAAACTCTCTTGGAAGAGAGGAGAAAGCCCTTTCTCTTGACTGCACCAAATGCCTAGAGGATAACTCTTTGGTTCTAGGTTGGAGAGCAAGAGATCAAAGATTGGAATTCTTAAGGCTTTGGATTTGAGAGCTTTAAACTTTAGAATGAAAGCTTGAGATGAAAACTTGGAAGAATTGGTAACCTCTCAATGGAACAGTAGAAGCCCATTATATAGGTTTCTCAAATCCACAAAACAGATTAGGCAAAAACCCTTTTGGAATCCGTGAGAAAAATCTTAACGGATAGAACTGCGCTCGCGACAGTCAACTGTTGAGGAAACCACAGTCGACTGTTGCACAGTCAGCAAGGGTAGGTGAGAATTCATAACGATAACTTACCACATGGATAGTCGACTGATGAAGCAAAGACAGTCAACTGTTGAACCAACAGGCGACTGTAAATACTTCTACAGGTAACTGGCCGAGAGATGGGTAAGTTGAAGAATTCTGGAAATTGTCTGAGATAGCAGGACAGACGACTGATAAGGAAAAGACAGTCAACTGTTAATCAGAATAGGCGACTGTAAATCCTTATACATGTGACTGTCAAACACACTGAGAATTTCCAGGGAGCTGAGTCAACAAATTGGCTCACAAACAGTCGACTGATGCAACATAGACAGTCGACTGATCCAATGTACATTCGACTCCAATGTATAGTCGACTGTATATTCAACATTAGTCGACTGGCCGTAAAAGTCAGATCAACAAAGTTTGGGCAAAAGATAGACATGTGACTGATTTACAAACCACAGTCGACTGTCACTTGGACAGGCGTAGGTGAATCGTTCATCAGTTGCCTGTGCGAAATAAACAGAGAGGCCCAAATCTAGACTGTAAAAGTTTGTGCATAACAGGCGACTGTAGAACAAAACACAGTCGACTGTTTTTGAGACAGGCGACTGCAGAACGTTCAACAGTCGACTGTTATATACAATACAAGCATAATTAAACTAGAAATGAATTGGAGTCTAAGGACACTTGATCTAATAATGTCCTAAGACTGAAATGAAGATGTGTGTGAGTGCTCCATCAATGTTCTACTTCTAAGCTACATACTAGAAGAGATGAAAGAAATTTACATTCACGGAATCTCTCTTCTATCCTACGCATGAGCTTGAAGTCTTCATGGAGCTTCAATCACCATCCACGATCATCCAATCCATTTCATTTGCCTTCAATGAACTTTGTGAGTCATCCATTGCTAGAAGATCTTTATAATTAGCTTAGGCAATGGATTAACTGTAAAATAGGGATTAGTCACAAGTATTTATGTTTGCTCATCATTAACACCAAGTAGGGAGAAGTCTAATACTCAACATTCTCCCCCTTTTTGATGATGACAAACAAACATAAACAAAAAGATAAATAATTGTGCGTAATGAAAACTTACTCCCCCTACATAGATGCCAATCAAGTTAGTCAACAAATATTAGGGCATCTACATATCAATTGAAGCAAATGAGTAAGATATGCATGAATTTAATTCAAGAAATCTAGGAATTAAAATCGCTATTCATTGTAATCTTACTCCCCCTGAATCTAAGGCAACTTCAATCTTAGATTCAAAGTGTTAGAACATACTTAGCACATTCATTATGAATCTTGTATGTTTATTTCTCTCCCCCTATGGCATTATCCAAAAAGGTGGGAGTAAATAACAACAACAATAATCGTGCTAAATACGAACTAACAACAATCAAGGAGTATAAAGATAAATAGAATCAAAAACTCAAAAAAGCACATCATATACTTATGTGAATAGAGGCATTAAAGTCCAATATCAACATTTTAGATATACGAAACAAAAATAGTTTCAAAAATGCATCACATCAGAGATAGCATGAATAATCCAATATCAAATCCTATATTGTCTCAAAAACACATCAGAAGAGAGTAAATCATTCATGGAGACAATATGACAAACATCACAAAGATAAGGTAATCAATTATACACGGTGTGACACAAGATTAAACAGCAACATCATATATATATATATATATATATATATATATATATATATATATATATATATATATATATATATATATTGAACAGTAAGTTAGCACTTTATTGAGTAAGTGTACAAAACAATACATTGCAACAGTATCAATAGTACTGGCTTCCATAGGGAAAGGATAGGGCACAAGCACCGTCACTTCCCACTATTTACTCCAGTGCCTATATACAGTGCACATCCAAGATATGAACAAGCATTACAATTATTACAAATTCACCACAAATAATAATAATAAATAATAATAAGATTCTCTCCTTTCAACCATTGTCCCTGAATTCCCAATTGGCCCAAGCATCAGCTACCTCTACATCAGATCCATCCTGATTCCTTAACGCAATTCTAAGGTCAGCTGCAATCTCCTCAAATAAGATAGTCTTGTTTCTCTTAGAGGCTTCAAAGATTCTCCTGTTTCTTTCCCTCCATATGTGCCAAACTATAGCAGCAAGGGCAGTCTTAGCCAGAAGGGACAAAACCCCCTTCTTCTCATAATGCGCCAGATAGAAATTTCCTACCTCTTCTAGCGTTGATCCGGTAAATGCGGCACACCCCAATTTTAACATAGACCTGCGCAATAGATAGCTAGAATAGGAGCATTTAAAATAAATATGGTCAATGCCTTCTTCCTGGTTATCTTCACATAACACACATTCACCTGTAGTATTAAGCCCCCAACGGATCAGTTTGTCCCTTGTCGGTAGCTTGTCATGAAATGCTCTCAATAGGGCGATAGACATTTTAGGTATATGATGTTTATACCAAATAAGCTTATAGTAAGGAAAAGGGTTACCTCGCCTTCGAATCCCCTCCCACGCATCAGTGAATCTAAATTCCGGCCCAGCTTTCCAATCCCATCTGTCCGCCCCAATGCACAGTTTGATAGGTTGCAGTAGGTGCCGAACATGATCAATAGATGGGTCACCATTCCAGTCCGTCCCACCCCAGTAGTCACAAACCCATTTCTTGCTAGCACCATTTGGAATGTCAAAGATATTTTTTAGAGGCCCACAAGCTAACCAGTTGTCATGCCAAAAAAGTGTAGATTTGCCATCTTTAACCTTCCTGACAATAAGATTCTGGGAAAGCTTTCTGCAATTAAGTAAAAATTTCCAGGTGCCAGATTGATTTGGTTCCCCCTTAGCAGCATAGAAAGTGTCTACTTCCGGATACTTAATCCTCATATAATCTGCCCACAAGCTTTTAGAGCCAAGTAATCTCCATGTAAGTTTAACCCCCGCTGCCTGATTTAATTCCACTAGTGATCTTAAACCAACTCCGCCTTCCATCCTAGGTGTGCACACATCCCTCCAAGCCCATGAATGTGAAGCTCCCCATATGAATTTCATGCAAGCTGACGAGATAGTGCGAATAACTGTGGTGGGAATACGAAAAACCTGGAACCAAAAAGCGACCATGCCATAAATGACAGTCCTGACCAGTTCAATCCGACCCGAGATAGAAAGCTTTGATGAAGACCAACCCACTAGTCTTTTCTTGCACTTGTCAACTAATCTGCCGTACAGTGGAGTTTTAGGATAATTCCTAAGTAATCGGCGACAATTTGATTTTTTGGTTTACATGAAGACCTGTAAAATGAGTAAATTTTTCCAGAACTAATTTAAGGCCTTGAAGGGTGTGGAGGTTTGCACGACAAAACACTAATAAATCATCAGCAAATAAGAGATGGGAAATAGAGTTCGCTCGCTTCATAGGCTGCATGGTCTTCAAAGTCATAGCTTTCAAAATAAGTAGGGAAAATGCCTCCATGATAATAACAAATAAATAAGGAGAAAGAGGGTCTCCTTGCCTGATGCCTCTGTTTCCTTCAAAGTACCCCGCCGGGGATCCATTTATCATAACAGAAAAAGAGGGAGAAGAAATGCATTCTCTGATCCATCCGATGAAAGTAGCCTGAAAACCCAACTGATGCATAAAGAAATACACAAATTCCCTATTAACGCTGTCGAAAGCTTTCCTGAGATCTAGCTTTAAACAAGCTCTTGCCCCCATTGGATTACTGAAGTCTCTGATCTGTTCATGGGCAAGAAGGGTACAATCTGATAGAAGTCTTCCTTTTAGGAATGCAGCCTGATTAGGTGAAATAAGTTCATGGATCACAGCCTTCAGCCTGTTACATAAGATCTTGCTAATAATCTTATACAGCATGTTGCAACACGCAATGGGCCTGTAATCTCCCAGTCCAGAAGCATTGGTACCTTTGGGAATCAATGTTAAGAAGGTATGATTTACCTGACGTAATAAAATTCCAGATCGAAAGAAGGATTGAACATAAGGTACCAATTGTGTAACCATCATAGCCATCAGGCCCCGGGGCTTTATCAGGGCCAATTTGAAAAACTGCTTCCTTGATTTCTTCTCGTGATACCCTCCTGTCCAGCCATCGGGCCGCCTCACATGTCAGCTTACGTTTAGGCACCAGCCTAGGGAAAACACGCCAATAATCATTTTGATTGTATAAGGCCTCATAATAAGCAGGTGCTTCAACCTTTAGATCCTCATAAGTTTGATTTTGTGACCCATTGGCGCTAACAAGATGTCCCAAATTATTATGTACCGGTCTTGCTCTCATTGCGCTATAAAAAAATTTACTGTTCCTGTCACCCAGATCCATCCAATGTTGCCGAATTTTCTGTCTAAACATTTCTTCCTCCAAACTCAACAAATTTGCAAGTTCTTTTGTTAAGCTATTTTCCATAGCTTGTAGCTTTGGGTCCCTGTGGATAGAAATCTTGGCTCTCACCTCCTGCAGATTATGCTTGCACTTTGAAATGGAGTTATTAGCATGCTGAATTTTAGCCCACTGTCGCAGAACCTTCTTTAGGCGCCGTAATTTTTGAGTTAAACAATACATAGGTGAACCATGAATATATTCACTCCAATTTGATTCAACCAACCCCTTGTACCCAGGCAATTTCATCCAATGGTTAAAAAATTTAAAAGGCTTGGGTTCGGGGTATACCTCAGAATGCAGATGAATGAGCATCGGGGAGTGATCGCTCGTGTGCGGATCAAGATATTCGCAGAAGGATTCTGGAAGCTTTTGTTGCCAATCCGAATTACATAACGCCCGGTCTAATTGGGCCGCAATACGCCCATCACCCACTCGATTATTGCACCAGCTCATGCGATTTCCTGTGCTTTTGAGATCTTGAAGCCCGCATTCCTTAATGCAATCTGTAAAATCATTCAACATGCTCTCCTCTATTCTCGGCCCCCTAACTTATCCAACACACAGTTGAAATCCCCGCCTACCAGCCACGCCTCTCTATTCAATCTTGCATTGTCCCTTTCCAGACATTCCCAGAGTTCCTTTCTTTCATTGCTTGTATGAAGGCCATAAACCCCAGAAAGGCAAAAAGTAAATCCTCCTACATTTGTACATCTGACAGTAATGTGTTGCGCAGATTGTGACAATAGTGTCATTTGCCAAATCCCCTGGTCCACACAGATCATAATACGGCCTCCCCGACGAACTGAAAAATTATTAATCACCTTCCAATTATCAGGCACACAGGATTTGTAGGAAACAGAATCCGAACTTAGTTTAGTCTCCAGCAACACCATGGCCGAAGGCTTAAGCTTCTTAAGTCTATCACGTAAATCTCGTCGCCTCACCTGGTTGTTGAGGCCCCGGGTATTCCATATTAGAACAGTCATTGGGTAATGTTGGTTTGTTTTTGTGCACGGCTCCCTACCTGTAGCCTTGTGCTCTTCCGTATTGATAAACCCTCTGCTTGTGCTCTGCCTGCATGCTTCTTCATATTCCCTGCCGCCCCTATCTCCTGTATCAGGTCCAATTGCTCAGATTCCCAGTCCGGATTGTCATAGGCAATATTTTCAGTAAGAATATCTGTTCCTTCCCCAAGAGCGTCTTCTATCAGAGATGGGAGGGGCATATTAGAATCATTTTGTGCAACTTTAATATCATGTAGCCTATTTCCCTCAGTCGACAGCAATTCCTCTTCTTCAATGTTTCCAGTAACCTGTAATTACCTTGGGTATGGCCGCCCTGGATATTTGACTATATCCTGAATGTCGCAACTTCATTTAAATCTACAGTGCTGACACTATTCTTCATATTTCCAGTATCCTGGATATTTGAAGCTCCTATATCCTGCCCAATACTACTCTTCATATTTCCAGTATCCTGTGTAATTACCTTGGGTATATTAGTTCCGCCATGGATATTTGAAGCTCCTATATCCTGATTGTCTTCAACATTGATAACTGCATTTAATTCTGTGTTGACATAGGAGACCAGATTGTATAACAGCACGTCCTTTCCCAAGCACGATTGACATTAATCACATGCCATAGATTTATCAGAGAAACCGAATATTGGAGTTGGACATTGTGCATCGAGCTCCACGTCTACTGATCGCTCGATCCAAACAGCCAATTACTGAAGAGATGTTAAGAGCTTCAAGAACTGAAGAAAGAATATCCGGTCATGTCGCAGGGAGCACCACCAGCCTCCCAAGAGTCAAATCGGAAATTAGCTTACTAAAGTGTAATGCCCATTGAATCTCTCGTCCTTCTGTTGGCGCAGGATAACTTGGCCGTGAGTTGCTTTGGGCCTCAAGGAATTTTAACAAACGTCCCCTTCTATAGCCCTTCCTCTGGGTTGCGTGTTCCCCTAAGTACAGGTCCTGTGAACCATTGCCGTATTGCCATCCATCATCACGTCAACCTTCTTGGTACTCCATTTGAATTAGCAGTAGGCCCCTCCGAAGAATTTTTAACTAGGTCGATCCGTTGACAGTAGTATGAACCTCCCAGACCCAGATCACCCCCGTCATACGGTTGATGCCGTCGCCCTCGCCAGGGTCGCCTCCTAAAAATCCGGAGCCCCCTCTCATTTTTATTATATATATATATATATATATATATATATATATATATATATATATATATATCAAAGGATGAGTACATGGCATATGGACATCAACATGTCCAACAAAAACACATACATCATGATCTCAAAAAAACATCATGATATCATCATACATCATCAACAACATATCCAAACATCATACTGATAAAATTCTAACCATCAAACACACTGAAGACCCACTCAACCCAACCAAAAACAGACCAAAAAAAATCTAGGTCGTCGGGTGAGTGAACAACAAAAATGACAGCTGCAACTTCAGTCAATGTGAATGACATAGGGATCCGATGGGCGACCAGAAGAGCGGAACATCAGTCTCATAGAACGACGAGTAGGGTAAGCTGGAGTCTTCCTCTTGGAAGACGAAGCACGAGCAACAGAAGATTCTGTAAGAGCAGGAGCGGGGGTCTGGACAATGGGGGACTGGACAACAGAGGACACATGCACAAAGCCTGGAGGAGGAGGAGCACGAACAGGGGCAGTGTCCTCAGACTTAGCAAACAGAGCCTGAAGCTCGGCGGGGATGGGAAATCTATGAAGCATAAGGGATTTGTACTGAAGCTCCAAAAGAAGATTGAGCTTCTCATCCATAGAAGTAGAAAGCTTCTCGAGAGCGGTGACACGATCACACAACCTACCGAGGAGAAAATCCTCAAGGGGTACTGAAGGAGGAGTACGAGGAGGACGATCGGCATGCAGAGAAGTGTGATCAGCGACAGTCTCTGGAGGAATGGGGTCACCGACCACAACATTCAAGAAATCCCCAGATGAAGAGGGCGAAGAGGGAAGCTGATCAGAAGGAGGAGGAGATGGTTCAGCGAGAAAATTTTTTAATGGTTCTCCAGACGACGAGTGACCTGTAGGATCCATGAGAGTGATCGACGGAAAGCTAGGTCAAGAAAGCTAGGGCACGATTCTGATGAGAAATCGATCAACAGGCGAGCAACACACGAGCAACTACACGAAGGAGGAAGATCGAGTTGCCACAAAGAATATCAGAAGAGAGATCTACAGGATATTTCGAGCGGGAAGTCGAGTGATTTTCAGCCGGAGGAGAGAGAACGATGTGGGTTGAAATGAAACGTCTCGAAGTTTATAAGAAAGGGGCGATGTAATCTGGGCCGTTGGATCAAAGAATCGACGGCTCAGATCGAAGCAGTGAACCGACAAACAGGAGACAGTCGACTGAAGAACAAAAGTCAATCGACTGGATGAAGTGATAAGAATTTAGCTTAGTATGACAGACAGTCGACTGTTAAGTAACATACAGTCGTCTGTCCGAGGGACAGTCGATTGTACTATACACATCAGTCGACTGACTAAGAATCAATAAACATCATCAAAAAGACAGAGAGCTCTGTAAAAATTTTGACAAAGAAGACAGGTGCCTGATGACTAAAATGCAGTCGCCTGTTGAAACAACAGTCGACTGGAAAATTTTCATCAGTCGTATGTGTGAAAGATATGAGTTTCTGACAGAGAAGATAGCTTAGGAGCAGTCGACTGTCGAAGGAAAGACAGTCGTCTGTCCTGGTCCAAAAATGCACAGTGAGATAAAAATCCAGAGGATATGAACACTCACCCTAGGACCTATACTCTAATCACAAACTCATCATAAAAAGAATGTAATACAATAAATCGATTGTCACACAAATCCCTAAAAACCAATTTCAAAGAAATCATGAAATCACATAAATCTCAATTGCCTTTCTTAAACACATATATATGATATATCAAATGAAGATAGGCAATATGATGAAATGAGCTCAAAGGTGTTATAACAAGAATGTTGAGCTTCTAAATTTCAGATTCACCCATAATCCCTAATTCTCCACGCAACCTCACAAATGAATCTTCTTTAAGAGGTTTTGTGAAGATGTCGGCAATTTGTTTTTGGGTTTCAATGTACTCTAAGATGATGTCCTTCTTAGCTACATGATCATTTATAAAATTGTGTCTCACATCTATGTATTTGGTACGGGAGTGGTGTACCGGATTCTTGGAAAGACATATGTCACTTTGGTTATCAACCATGATCGGGCAAGTATCACAATTGACACCATAGTCCATAAGAGTGTGTCTCATCTAAAGAACTTGTGCACATGCAAGACCCGCGGCAATATATTCCGCTTCAGTCGTGGACAATGACACCGAGTTCTGTTCCTTAGAAAACCAAGAAACTAAGGAATTTTCTAGGAAATGGCAAGTGCCACTGGTACTTTTCCTGTCGGACTTGCATCCGGCAAAGTCGGCATCACTATATGAGATTAACTCATATGTGCTAGATTTAGGGTAAAGTAACCCATAATCTAGAGACTGATTGAGATAACGAAATATTTGTTTAACCGCAATCAAGTGTAACTCCTTAGGTCTAACTTGATATCTAGCACACAAGCATACGGAAAACATGATATCGGGCCTACTAGCGGTTAAGTAAAGTAAGCTACCGATCATACCTCGATATAGACGAACGTCTACATCTTTTCCATTCTCATCCTTGTGCAGATGGGTAGTAGTACTTTTGGGAGTCCTTTTACTTGAAGACGATTCCATCCCGAATCGCTTGATATGCTCCCATGTGTACTTTGTTTGATGAATGAAGGTTCCATTTTCCATTTGTCGAATTTGCAGTCCAAGGAAATAAGTGAGCTCTCCCATGTGGCTCATGTCGAATTCATCCTTCATAGACTTAGAAAATTCTTGACAAAGGTTAACGTTAGTAGAACCAAAAATTATATCGGCTACATAAACTTGAATCAAGAGAATGTCATTTTCATAATCTTTAATGAAGAGTGTAGAATCAACTTCTCCCATTTTAAAACCTAAATTCAAAAGAAAGGTCTTAAGTCGATCATACCAAGCTCTAGGAGCTTGTCTCAACCCATACAACGCTTTCTTAAGTTTGAAAACATGGTTTGGAAATTTTTCATGAATAAAACCAGGAGGTTGAGAAACATATACTTCTTCATTGACAATCCTATTTAAAAATGCACTTTTAACATCTATGTGAAATAGTTTAAAATTCTTATGGGATGCAAAAGATAAAAGTAATCTAATAGCTTCTAATTTAGCTACGGGGGGAAAAGATTCTTCGAAATCAATACCTTCCTCTTGCCGGTAGCCTTGAGCTACTAACCTTGCTTTGTTCCTTATGATTACCTCGTTCTCATCGGTCTTGTTCTTGAAGATCCATTTGGTCCCAATAACTTGGTGACCACTTGGAAGAGGAACGAGCTCCCAAACTTCATTTCTCTCGAATTGCATTAGTTCTTCTTCCATTGCCACTATCCAAGAGCTATCCTTACAAGCTTCTTGGATGTTCTTTGGCTCAATGGTAGAGACAAATGCGCAATGAGAATTCTTCAATTCTCGACCTCGTTCGAACACCCACACTAATATCTCCAATTATTTGGTAATGGGGATGGTTGCAAATGGTCGGATAAGCTTTGGGTATTCCTACATCACTAGGAACATCTTCAACAATTTCGTTAGTAGTGTTAGTATCAATAATCGAATCATTAATCTTAACATTACTAAGAGGATCACACAAAACATCTACACTATCATCATCAACACGAGGAAAATCAAAATCTTCATTAAATGATACGTGTAGTGATTCCTCAATCGTTGAAGAAGTTTTGTTGTATATCCGGTAGGCTTTGCTACGTGTGGAATATCCAACAAAAATTCCTTCATCGGATCTTGGCTCAAATTTATCTAGATTATCAAAAGTGTTCTTGATAAAACATTTTGAACCAAAAACACGAAAGTATTTTACTTGAGTCTTTTTGTCATAAAACAACTCAAAACAAGTTTTGTTCGTTCGGGGTCTCACTAGGATCCTATTGAGCACATAACATGCCGTGTGCACCACCTCTGCCCAAAATTGTAGTCCAAGATGACTATCATGGAGCATAGTGCATGCACACTCAATAAGAGTCCTATTCTTTCTCTCTACAACACCACTTTGTGGTGGTGCTTGAGGGAAGGAAAAGTTATGAGTTATCCCGGTGTCATCACAAAACTTAGTAAAAGATTCATTCTTAAATTCTCCCCCATGATCACTACGGATAGTGATAATGGTGGCTCCTAAGAGATTCTGAATCTTCTTTGAAAATTTGGTAAACTCTTCATAAGCTTCATTCTTATTAGTTAAGAATGAAACCCAAGTAAATCTAGAAAAGTCGTCAACGACAACTAATCCATAATGAGCATTGCCTAAAGAAGCGGTTCTAGTTGGCCCAAACAAATATAGATGAAGAAGTTCTAGGGGCCTCTTAGAAGTAATCCCTTCTTTAAGCTTAAATGATGATTTACTAAGTTTATCTCTTTGACGCGAATCACAAAAGTTTTTCTTATTAAAAGCGATTTTAGGAAAACCTTTGACTAGATCATGCTTAGCTAACTTATATAAGTGCTTGAAGTGAACATGACCAAAATGGCGATGCTATAATAGTTGTTCACTTGTGTTAGCAACTAAGCAATGTTCTACGGTTTTAGGCAAGCTCAAATAATAAATATTTTTACGCCTAATACCGGAAAATAAAACATTTGAGTCACAATCAACAATTGTACACAATCCTTCTCCAAAGTTAACCTTGTAACCTTTGTCACAAAGTTGACTAATGGAAATGAGATTGTGACACAAATCACTAACAAGAAATACATTAGTAATTAAGGGTTTTGAAGGGTTACCGACAAACCTACTCCAATGATGGTTCCTTTTTGGTTACCTCCAGAAGTGACAGTTGCACCATCCTTGATGCTAATCACTTCGGAGAGCAAAAAGGGATCTCCAGTCATATGTTTGGAGAAACCACTATCGAGAATCCATCCTTTCCCTTTAGAGTTAATATGACTTTTATTGCTCTTCTTCTTTCTCTTGGGTACCTATATAATATACCATAAGCTTATGGTACCCAATGTTTGTTGGGTCCAAGGGGATTAGCCCTTTGGAAGCCAAGTCCAAGTGGACTTCCGCTTCCCAACATAATTACTATTCCTAATAACATCATGAAAATAGGAATCAACATAAGCATTCCTATCATTTAGGCTAGTGTTCTTAGGACCCCAAATGGTGTATGTTTTGGGAGTCCTTTTCCTAGTTTCATGCATACTTGTTAGATTTCTATGTGGTGCATGCTTCTTAGGAACATGGTTTCTAGCATAAACATGAGGAGGTGGATATGCATAGGACATACGCGAATGATATGTATGCTTGGGAACATGCATGTTGTATGAAGCATATGGGTTATGCATGACATGTGGAGGATGTGCATACATGTAAGAATGATGCGTATGAGCATATGGGTGTATAGGAGCACGTACATGAGTATTTCTCATGTGTGGATTTGTACGTGTCCGTGGGTGTGGAGCATAAAAGGTGTCATGATTATCCACTTATGAAGTAGGAGGTTTCCTACGTGGATGAGTGTTAGTGTACATGTAAGCATGGCCTTGCTTTTGGTTTCCACCCTTAGTGGGCTTCTTGCCAAAAGGAGGAGATGGTGAAGTGGTGAATTTCTTGGTAGGTTTGATACCTATAGTGTCTTTGACACCACTTGTGGATGCACCGGAAGAAGGCCTCACAAAGTCTATAGTGACACCACTATAGGAGGTGCGAGCATTGGATGCATTCGCATTCACAAACCCAAGACCAACACGATGTGTGGCCGGAATTGGTTTGCTAGTAAATCATCCAATTGTCCTTTTCCCTTATTGAATCTCACAATACGGGAGGACATGAGCTCATATTTCTCTTTAAGAGAAGAAATATTGGTATCCAAGGTGGACACCCATGCTTTGAGCTCGTGCACTTGTGTTTTAAGAGAATCATTCTCTAAACCCAATTATGTGTGACGTGTGACTAGATCAGTATTATCCTTAGGATGTGTTTGATCTAGTTGAGATTTGAGGTTATTCACCTCATCTCTCAAAGTAACATTTTGAGAAGCTAAATTTGCTTTCTCAAGAGTTAAAGTATCAACAATGGTGTCATTGTTGATAATGCATGGAATGGATGAATTGCTAACTTTCAATTTCTTTAAGCTAGTATATATAAGCATTAAAGATTGATATTTAGCAAATAATTCTTCATTAGCAATACGAAGTTCATCCATTGTTACCTCGATATCATCCGTGTCGAAATCACTCTCATCGGAGAGTGGATCTTCTCGTGCCGTAAAACACATGTGGGCGCTCTCACCCTTCTCATCATCGAAATCACTTGATGATTCTTCACTTGAGTCATCGAATGTACCTACGAGTCCTTTCTTCTTATCTCTCTTGTTCTTGTCGGACTTGTCTTACTTCAGAGCCTTCCACTTTTCTTTGTTTCTTAGCATTGGGCAATCCCTCTTGATGTGCCCTGGCTTATTACACTTAAAGCAAAGAGAGGAAGTAGCATTAGTAGACTCAGATCTTTTGTTAGAGGGAAATTTACCTTTGCGGAAGAAGCGTTGGAACTTCTTCACCATTTGGGCCATTTCACCCAAATCCATCTCATCTTCCGAATCTTCGCTATCGGAGGATGATGAATTGGCGTTGAATGCCAAAGCTTTCTTCTTGTCCTCCGAAGGATTCATCATAGCTCGAATCTTTAATCGGTTCTCCCGTCTTACTTCGTAAGACATGCGAGTCCCAATAAGAATCACAACTGTGTATGTCTTCAAATCATTGACCTCCTCGATGGCGATAGCTCTTCTTTCCCATTTGGAGGTCATTCCCATGATGATCTTCCTTACCTTTTCAGGTTCGGTGTATATTTGGCCAAGGGCTTCCAATTCATTGGTGATGTCGGTAAAACATCCGTACATCGATGCAATGCTCTCATTTTCCTGCATATGAAACAAATCGAAGTTTTGCATGACAACATATAACTTTGAAAGTTTTACCTTGTTCGTTCCCTCATGGGTAACGATGAGATGGTTCCAAATTTGATATGCACTCTTACATGTGCATATCTTGTTGAACTCATTCGGGTCCAACGCACAATGAAGAGCATTCATTGCTTTTGTGTTGTTGACTTCGGCGGATTTCTCGGAAGACGTCCATTTTTCGAAATCCTCTTCGGTGGGCTCGACGTATTCCTTGTGGAGGGTTCTCCAAAGCGAAGCGATCCTTAGGAACGTCTCCATCCTACACTTCCAATAGCCAAAGTTAGTGCCATTGAAACGTGGAGGACGCACCGTTGATTGACCTTCGAAAAGTGTGGATGCTCCATCACGATCGTGATTGTTGTACGAAGTCGGCGGAGGAACGTTGTTGTTGTTGGATGCCATAGCTATAACCTTGTGCTTTGATACCAATTGTAAGGATCCTGTCTATGGGGAAAACACTAGAAGGGGGGTTGAATAGTGTTTATGCAATTTAAAAGATAGTTACACCAATTTAAATGCAATCCAACTAAATAGTGCGGAATTAAAATTAAACCCAAAATGAAACACATGCAAACGCAGAGATGTTTCATGGGTTCGGATTACCCAAGTCACTTCCCAACTTGTTCCCGGTAATCCTACGTCCCTTCTACCCGGATACTCAAGTTAGAACCCTAACTTGAGGTTTCATTAAAACCCACTTGTAGCAACCCTACAAGTGAAATCGAACTACAATCGATTGACCTTGACTCCCACAACTTGGGAGCAAGCAAACCGCTCTCACAACCCGAGAGCAAATGCAAATAACGAAAGTTATGAAATTATTAAAGCAACACTTACAATCACCTATGCCTTGAAGTAGAACTTGAAGGAGAAGTGTGTTGTGTGTTGAAAACTCTCTTGGAAGAGAGGAGAACGCCCTTTCTCTTGACTGCACCAAATGCCTAGAGGATAACTCTTTGGTTCTAGGTTGGAGAGCAAGAGATCAAAGATTGGAATTCTTAGGGCTTTGGATTTGAGAGCTTTAAACTTTAGAATGAAAGCTTGAGATGAAAACTTGGAAGAATTGGTAACCTCTCAATGGAACCGTAGAAGCCCATTATATAGGTTTCTCAAATCCACCAAACAGATTAGGTAAAAACCCTTTTGGAATCCGTGAGAAAAATCTCAACGGATAGAATCTGCGCTCGCACCAGTCGACTGTTGAGGAAACCACAGTCGACTGTTGCACAGTTAACAAGGGTAGGTGAGAATTCATAACGGTAACTTACCACGTGGACAGTCGACTGATGAAGCAAAGACAGTCGACTGTTGAACCAACATGTGACTGTAAATACTTCTACAGGCAAACTGGCTGAGAGATGGGTAAGTTGAAGAATTCTTGAAATTGTCCGAGATAGCAGGACAGATGACTGATAAGGAAAAGACAATCGACTGTTAATCAGAACAGGCGACTGTAAATCCTTATACAGGCAACTGTCAAACACCCTGAGAATGTCTAGAGAGCCGAGTCAACAAATTGGCTCACAGACAGTCGACTGATGCAGCATAGACAGTCGACTGATCCAATGGACAGTTGACTGTATATTCAACATTAGTTGACTAGCCGTAAAAGTCAGATCAATAAAGTTTGGGCAAAATATAGACATGCGACTGATTTACAAACCACAGTCGACTGTCACTTGGACAGGCGCCTGTGAATCGTTCATCAGTTGGCTGTGCGAAATAAACAGAGAGGCCCAAATCTAGACTGTAAAAGTTTGTGCATAACAGGCGACTGTAGAACAAAACACAGTCGACTGTTTTTGAGACTGGCGACTGCAGAACATTCAACAGTTGACTGTTATATACAATCAAGCACAATCAAACTAGAAATGAATTGGAGTCTAAGGACAATTGATCTAATAATGTCCTAAGACTGAAATGAAGATGTGTGTGAGTGCTCCATCAATGTTCTACTTCTAAGCTACATACTAGAAGAGATAAAAGAAATTTACATTCACGAAATCTCTCTTCTTTCCTTAGCATGAGCTTGAAGTCTTCATGGAGCTTTAATCACCATCCACGATCATCCAATCCATTTCATTTTCCTTCAATGAACTTTGTGAGTCATCCATTACTAGAAGATCTTCATAATTAGCTTAGGCAATGGATTAACTGCAAAATAGGGGATTAGTCACAAGTATTGATGTTTACTCATCATTAACACCAAGTAGGGAGAAATCCAATACTCAACATGAATCGTATTAGCATGGCAGTTCTAATATAATTAAAAGCAGTAACAATTTTACATGTTATATTTTTAAGATGATAGTTTTCAAGATATTCTTGAGTGTATCTAACTAGTAACTAAGGTCCACGTCGTTAGACGGATAGCAAGTGAATCTACCTTCTTGTGCCCTCGAAGGTGACCCTTTTACTTCCGACTAGTGCCCGCGAACCCAACCCCATCCACGTGTACTTTTCTGGACCACGAGCCAGAATCAACCAAAACGGCCATTATGATTAATAATACTGAAACACGAGCCAGACTAGCCAAACCGGCCCACAAGATAGCCAAACCGGCCCGCAAGACATAAGTTCTCAAGAATGTGAAACATGGTACAACAACAATAACAGTTTTTCTTAGTTTATTTGCAGGAATTTATGGAATCTAAAATGATTTAAAAGACTGCTTATCAATCAACTTATTTAAAATGTCTACACGCACATACACGGGGTTTTATCTTGTAATTCATAAAAGATAAACATATGGAGTTTTGGTTCGTTGTGTCACAGGTAAAGTGTAGTTCATCATAGTATTTTTCGTGTACGTCATTTCACAGTTAAATCGTCCAGAAACTAGCTAAGTGTGAAGAGTGTTTAAGTGAACGATATTTAAAAATATGTATAAAATTGCATACTTGCCTGATTTTGATGATTTTGGGTGTCGTTGTGTTCGTCTCGTCAAATGTGCTATTATGGTGAGGTTGGTTTTCTATTTTGTTCAACATGATCAATGGTTAATACATTACTTGACCAATTAAAATAATATTAAAATTCCTATTACATAATACTGTTTACTATATATAATAATGTTTATAAAATTTGATTTACTGTTGATATACAAACTGATGACTGTATACTTGGAACATATAGATACTTTTGCATGTAGTTAACATATATATATACTTGTTTATATAACATACTTTATACATATATAAAATACCATTAACAATATACTGTTCATCTGGTTTAATGATCCATATTACAACACATATTCTAATATATAAGCTATCTATTAATACATATAGCACAGTCTACACATGCAACTCACAGTTTTTGATTTGTTTCGTTTTCCTTTTCATGTTTTGCTTGCAGGGGAAGATGGGTCAGACGGCGACAGGTTGCTCAGGCAGCGGCGGGAAAGCAGCAGCGACGGGGCTGCTGCTGACGCTAGGGCCGCGGGTGCTAGTGCAGGCAGGCGTCGCAGGCGGAGGCGCTGGGGCTTCGCGGGTTGCATGGGTTGTTATAGAAATCTGCAAGTGGGCGGTTGCTGTTTTGACGGGGCTGTCGGTGGAGGGTAAGAGAGGAGGAGGTGGCAGGGCAGAGGTGGCTGGTGGCAGGATGAAGGAGGAGGAGGCTCAGAGCTGGATGAGAGAAGGGCTCGGGAGGAGGGTGATCAGAGGAGGCTGAGGAGGTGGTCGGTACTTGCAGTCGGCGGAGGAGAGAGAGGTTGAGGTCGGCGGGTTCTGTCAGAGGGAGGTGGAGGTCTGCAGGCGGTGGCGGGTGGTTGTCGCGGTCTGTAGGGGAGGAGGAAGCGGTGAGTTCTATCGGAGGGAGGCGGGAGGTTGGAGTTGCCGGAGTTGGGGTTGTTTAGGGTAGTTGGAGAGAGGAGAGGGTCGCTGGCCGTGGAAGGGTGTTGGAGGTGACAGCTGTGAAAGTGGGAGGTCTAAGGTTTAGAGAGGGAGAGGAGATGTGCGGCTGGAGGAAGAGTTTAGCTAGGTCCTTTTCGTAGGGTTTTGAGAGGGGAGGGGGCTGCGTGTTTTGTAGAGGGAGGGTTTTATTTAGGGTTAGGTTTAATTCTTTCAATTTAGTTTGATAGGTGTTAAAGCTAAAAGAAAACAAGGAAAGTTTTTGAATTATAACACTAATCATGTAGTGATGAATGGGATTTAGTGAGAGAGAATATTTCCTAATTAGTTATAGGTTTTATTAGGATTAAAATTAGAAAGTTTCTTTTTTAAAAAAGATTTGAATTTGATATTTAAACTTTTGAAATTCAAATTAGAAATCATATCCGATTTTATCGTTAGCTAACTTAATATAAAAGTAATGATTGTAAGTCAATAATTCAATATATCCATAAAATACGTACGAAATACGTACTAATAAATACCGGCTGTTACACAACGTCTGGGCGTTCACCCCACATTTCTGGCGAACGCCCAACAAACGTTAAGCTTAATTTGGCTGCCTCGAAGTGTTTAGTACGCCTTGCCCTGGGGCAAGCCCTGGGGAGCACCCCAATAACGCCTTTGAAAACACTGCTTGTGACTTCCTCTTCCCTCAAGCTATGAAAGAGAATATTCGATTGGTGTTGCTGCAACTGATATTAATAAGATCCAAGAAGCGTAACATGTACACTTAGTATTTTGCTATTTTTATATGTAGATCTAATAGTTTATTTTGTGTATATACTGCAAATGGTATCAGAAGGTTCTTAGTGATTGCTAGCATGCAAAAATTAGTAAAGATTTAATTTTTTTCAAGCTACAGTTTTTATCGTAGGATAAAATTACAATTTTTAGAGATAGATATAAACAAAATCTATTTTAAGCATGTTCTTTAAAAAAATTAATTTGTAGATCTCACATGATAAATCAATATTTGAACCCTTACTATGCCACAAATCTAGATGTACTTAAAATTACAAGTTTTGATTTGAGTAAATTTTCGCTAAAAATTGGATTTTATTTTTTAAAAGTCCTTTAATATTCATTTTTTATTCATGCCTGATTATTCTTCCTTCAAATCTATATCCGAGAAATGAAAAAATGCTTGAAATCAAAACCCTTTTATCTTGGAGACTGCGAAATAGTCGAATCCACATTGTGCCTTAGATACTAAAGATGCACTAACACGACATTCATAAGAACACGGTCCATAAATCAATGGCTTTCAAAATCGAAGAATGTTTTATCTTAACCATAACCATAACCCCAACCACATTCTTAGATGGCCTTAGGGCTTGGCATATGAAACTACGGTGTGGCATACTACCCACTGCAAAAATGCTCAGTCTCATGCGAATAGCGATGGCTGCATATATATAGGGGGGAAGATTGCATGTGTGGCAAAGATGTGTGCGGTGAAATATAAAGGGGAACATGGGAAGCGGAGGGCTACAATAGTAGAAATTGGTGACCTACGCATGCATAAAGAGGTGATAGCGTGTCCATGTAGCTTATGGGCCTACCTATTGAATTTTATGCTTCAAACTTTCATTCACTGTTTAAATCGAACGGCCTAAAGGGCATGACATGATCATGTGTAGAAAAGCTAAGGAGGAACACGACCGAACAAACATGGCAGAGAGGAGCCGGACCAGTGACATGATCGTGTCAACTTTACTATATGGTTGGCATGATTGTGTGGTGTAGGCAGATACTTCAGGTTTTGAGTAGCATAGTTGACATAATCGTGTCATATGTTACATGATTGTATGGTGTTGACAGAGTCTTCAAGTTTTGAGCAACATAGTTAACACGATAGTTCCATATGTGACACGATCTTATGGTGTTGTCAGAGACTTAAGGTTTTGAGCAGCATGATTGACATGATCATGCCATATATGACACGATCGTGCCATATGTGACACGTTTGTGATAGACATGTTTTGTTTTGAGCTGAAATCTGATACTTGATCAAATCAAAGGCCACGACTTAAAATAGCCTTTTTTTTAGACACATTCGTGATAGACGTGTTTTGTTTTGAGCCATTGATTTAATACTTGATTAAATCAAACGGCCACGACTTAAAATGGCCTCTTTAACCCTAATGATGGATTCCTAAGGAATAGGACACTGAAGTTTTGCAAAAAAGGAGCTTCGAGATGGCTACAAGCTTTGGAAAAGGAGATAGTCCTCGTTCTAGGGTTTTTTTTGGTAAGATCTATTTATTGTTGAGTGTTTATGAGACTTTGTATCTGTTAGAGTGCTAGATTTACATTGTCAAAAAGATTCACTTATTGTTGGAGGAGATCTTGGTAGTCGGTGTAATCTCTTGTTCTACATATCTGATCTAGTGAAAATCATGACAACAGAAAACTAGACGTCGGCGCCACATTGGGGCGAACTAGTATAAATCATGTGTCTCTCTGTGTGATTACTTGATCTATGATTGTGGCGGCTTATCCTTGTGCTTTCTATGATGTCTTCAAGATCATACGCTGTTTGTTAAAGTTGGTGGTATATTATCTCTTATTCTACTGCATGCACATCTTGTGTTTGACAATATTCGTCCCCAACAAGTGGTATCAAAGAATTGGTTAGAAGAAAGTAGAAAGTCAAGATGTCGTCATCTACCACATCATTCAAGTTGGATAAGTTTACTGGAAGAAATGACTTCAGTTTATGGCCACTGAAATGAAAGTGTGACGAGGAGGTCACGAAAA
Organism: Scilla litardierei; assembly: GCA_030789695.1. Taxonomy (NCBI): domain Eukaryota; kingdom Viridiplantae; phylum Streptophyta; class Magnoliopsida; order Asparagales; family Asparagaceae; genus Scilla; species Scilla litardierei. The sequence goes on along the minus strand of CM061142.1, from coordinate 400,640,374 downwards.
CTCAGAAATCAGAGATGGAGAAAAAGGCATTAAGTGCGTTGCAG